>JAJIYU010019827.1:0-10646 GCA_030144865.1 Tinospora cordifolia | reverse complement strand
TCTTTCTGCTTTCTAGATGTATTCTAGAGCAATTCTAATCCATTTCAACTCATCACAAGCCACTCCCAATAGTCTTTGAGTAACGATTGACAAAGAACAGTTACAAACAACATAAGGCACCGATATCCACATGAATCCATATTCCTAATCTCTGTTTCATGGTATTTGGATTAATGCATGTCCTTTTGATGAACCAGAACCCTAGATATCATTTTAAGCATTGTCTGGAGGCAAACAAAGGAGAAAGTGAACAACAGTGAGGTATATTACATCTTTGCTCAATATGATACTGGTTTTGAGCCTAGAGTTAGTGCGTTGAAGCCCCATATAGTAGAGGAGACCAAAAATGAAAGACCATGCGTGAAGTACTATGTTTCTGGAAACTATACTGACTATGGTGGTACCCTACTGCAGTAGTGAAATTAATCCTCTTTAGTTACCACTGTAACCCATGTCATCGATTTTGGCGACTATGTAATGCGAAGCATTACTGCGATAATGAGTCGTAGACCCTATTTTTTGAGTTTTATGCACAGTTCCTGGTGATTGCGATAGTACTCTTCTTTACCGCAGTACACAAAAGAAGAACATGATAGTGCACACATGATATTACCTAAATGCACACTAAGTACCTCTTAGATTAAGTGGACATTGAATCATGGTTTAAGGATACTGAATTGTGATTAAACCATTATAGGTTGAGGATTCAAATCATCGGAGCAAAGATTAGAAAAAGCGAAGCATAGCAACAGGTGGAAGTGATTACCTTGCTCCCTAGTATTATTTGAATTTTAATGTTGAACATGTGATGTGTTTACATTGCTTGAATGCTTAGAAGCATGCTAGGATGTTGTTTGTATGATTTGTGAATGTCGTGAATGCATGAATGCTAGAATAACATGAGTTATATGTCCATGTTCGATGTTTACTAGCCTTTCTAACATGAGATGATTATTGCTTTATTTATATTTCTATGAGACGATTAACATGATTACGTTATTGTACAATGATGCATTATGTATGATTAAATGATAACTATGCTTATTATGAGATGTTTGTTGATACTCAAATAAACATAAATTAGGAGTTGAACCACACACCATGGCAATGGTCTATGGGGGATCACCGTGGGTGTTCTCGCAATAAGGAATGATGGGTTTGTCCCTAGTTCTCGATGATAGAACTATGGGTGTGGCCCTAGTTCTTTGCTGATGGAGCAATGAGTGTGACCCTAGTTATCGGGTTGGGTGATGGGTGTGCCCCTGTCCCATTAGAATCTGACATATGCTGCATTTTCCTCGTTTTCTCCGACATGATAATGATGAGAGAACCCTAGGGTTAGACCCTTCGGTCTAATTAACGATTGTTGATAACTTAATGTTTGAAATACCTAATGTTTGATAAGTGTGTGCATGTTCTGTGTTTGATTTAGATAATGCTATTGATGTACTGTGTATGATTTATTGGGCTTTCGAGCTGACCCCAACATTTTTATTTTAGGTGATCACTAAAGAAGCTCATCTGGTGAGTACTATTTTAAGAGCATAGACAGTTGTAAATCTCATGGTTGAGATCATTTTTTGATGTTAATTGAGTAGTGAAATTTGATCGGGCACACGACCCATTTGGTGGTTTTATTTGTTGAACCTTTATTTTGGGTTAGAGTATGGCCACTTGAACCAAGTCTCGAATAGATGTTTGAAATTTTCATTCTGATTTTCATTAAGTTTGGTTATGCAAAATTATTACCTCATTTATCAGAGTGATTGTTTTTTATGAACTAAATTTTGGTTGGTCCAAGAGTTTGATGTTTTATTTATATGGGATTTGTTCTTGGTATGTCCAAGAGATTGATGAATTATTTATATGAGATATGATATATCCAGAAGATATTTAATGATAATTGAATGTGAGAAAAGTAACATCCTGGTTCACGGTAAATGACATGCGTGTCAGCATTTAATGGCGTGTCTCTCCATGCGAGACAGAAACAAAGGACCGAGAATAGGGGTGTTACACACACACATATATAGATAAGATGATAACAATATATATAAGTATGATGTTATAAATACATATTCATGGGGAGCTGATTTTGTAAAAATAAATATATAAGAGGTATTATCCATTAGGTGGATGAATAATTCAAATGGTGATTATCTATTTATGGGAAACAAAAAAAGAAATGGATTTATCTTGGCATTAATGGATGGTTGGACCCACCCCAAACCTAACCAAAACAAAAATAACTATAAATAACCTTTATTTCCTCTCTTCATACTTGCTCAACCCATCTACACTGGGAAAGAAAAGGAAAAAAAAATTTGAAAAGAAGAAAAAAAAAAGAAGAAAGAAAAAAAGGAAGAAAAGGAAAGAAAAGTGGGAGAGAAAAGCTGCCCATTTTCTAAGATCCGACATTTTGGATAAATTATTTTTACATCTTTTTAATTTAGAATTGTTATCGAAGTTATGAATTACAATTTTTCTAGTGTAGTTTTCAATAAAAGTTTTAGCCAATTGTGTGACTCAAAACTAGGGTGTGTGTTCACTATGAGTAAAACTGTTCAATATATACATCATTGTGTTTAGTTCAACGAGTAGAATATAAATATATAATTTGTTAGTACCCATGTAGGCCCTAAGAATTTATATAATAGTTGGAAGTCAACATATAGTGGGTTTGCCTATTAACGCTGAAATTTTAGTTGGTGGATACTAAAATGCCTAAAATGAAATTTGCATTTTTGAAATTCTGACCTCAATGACATTAAAATTAGGATTTTTTGAGGTCAATTGAGATATTAAATTTGCACTTATGCAATTTGAGGATTAATGAATAAAAATATATATAAAGTTATATAATATTAAATAATAAGAAAAATGTTATACAACAATATATATACATACAATGTTGTATAACATTATGAAATACTTATGGGAAAAAATGTATAACATAGAAAATAATTAAAATTTTCCTATTTACTATATTGAATCACCAAATTTATAAAAAGGGTCGGTTATTGTATAATAAAAGTGGAACACGTATCAATAATATAGATTTTTAATATTTTGGGTTAATATTAAGAGCTTAGTTGTACCAATTAACCTTGTTGACCACGTTGACCCTGTCGATCATACAGGTCAGTGAGTGTTAGGCTTGGTTAGAGTTGACTATATTGACCAAAATTGACCAAATCCATAAATGGACCATAACAGACTGAGCCAATCTTTTGATTGAATAAGGACCATAAAGTTAGATTTGAGCCAAACGTTAGTAGCACGTGATCGATTACGAGAAGAGCACTATGAGCTGAGCATCCTTGTGAGTAGTGTTTTCTAATTTATCACTTAAACATGTTATTTTGATCATAAATGAAATGTTATTACATATTGCAATGTATTTGCAATCTTTAAATGAGTTTTTTAATGAAAATGTGCACTGAATCTCGAGGTCTACTGGTAAGGGTTAGGGTATTAGATGTGGTTGAGCTTGAGGACTAGATGCCATTGTACTTGAAGGTACATTCTGTGTGGGTTCTCAATTGTCCCATTACTAAGGATCTGAGGTCGCCATACATGAGCTACGTGTTTACAGATTGTTATGATGTTCTCAATTGTCCTACTACTAAGGATCTAACTATTTGGTGAGCTGCTTGAGTAGATTTATTATTACCTTGTAGGGTAGTGAGAGCTTCAACATGTGTTTTCAGCATTAAAACTATTTTCAAAATGGAAGGTGCACTATTGTATTGTGCATGCATTAATTGTTGCATTCATTCACATATTATTATTGTGCATACATAATGACATTGTGTTATAGAATTCCTGTTATAAGTTATATATTAGACTACATTAATCACTGAGCCATTGTGGACAAATTGGCTCATTACTCTAACATTTCAGATTCTTCTTTTGCGGACAAAGGAAGGTGTTTATAGCGTAGTGTTGCATTCTCGATTTATTTTAGCAGGTTCTCTACGCAATTCACTATTTTGAGATTTAGTAGCGTAGTGTAAATATTTTGCCTTAGACACATCCGCTACTGTTACATTCAGGGGACTATATATAGTAAATTTTTTTAACTTAAATTTTTTTTACTACAATTATTTGTTTAGCTACTTCCGCTTATCTTGTGATTACTCTAATGATGTTGTGTATGGGGTGTGAAGGAGGCTTAACAGTGTTTTGGCAAGCTCGACTTGCAAGTAGTTTTGTTAGGGCACTGTGCCAGTCGGCTCCCCCTTTACCCTAAGGAAGGTGTCTCGACAAAAAGAACCATCCTAACTCTGTTTGACATCATTTGCATGTCAAATGATGTTGTTTGACCAACTCATTGACTATTGATGCACCTATCTCGAGCACGGGTTCATGTGCGCAAGCTCATTCGTATTTCAATTAATTATCATTCACTGTTCTTCTATGAACATCTTCGCCCTTCCCAATCATTCCTTCCTTACTGAGTGCACTATATTTTTTCCATTTCTCCATAAAAACCACATTTAAACGACAACGTCTTCTTAATTCTCTTTTGACATGGTAAAATTTAGATTGTAGAGACTTTCTAACTTGTTGATATGCCACATTGTTGTTTAACTATGCAATGCCCACTATGTCTCTTGTAATATCTCAAATTTTTTAAATATCATTAATCATAATTAACAATGATCAACTACAGATTGAGATCAATTAATTTGATAGTAATGACATGCAAATTAAAAATAATAAATAAATTAGATAAAATATAAATTAAATGAAATTAATTAAAAATTTGCTATTAGGACCCCAAGGGTAAAAAAGAAAAATATGTATACACACATATAAAATTAATGTGTTGCTCTATGTGTAGCAACACATTACATCGAGGACGAGTGGTAGGCGAACACTGCCTAGACATGCAACATGCTATATGATTGCAATAATGCACTACACTATACCTAATCATCATGGTCACTATGCCTTGAGATTTGAACCAATCCAAGGGCTATTAGGGAACTCAGTGGTTTGATCCTTCTAGAGCACACTTAAAGTTTTTCCACCAAATATGACATGCCCTTAGAGACCTTCCCCATGTTAATAAATTATTCTCCAAAGTTGCTCATTCTACTATGATCAAACTTGCAACTATAACAATAATTTCATTAATGGTGGCAAATGTCGACATTCTTGACTCTATCTAGTCTAGGCAAGTGCTCTAATCGTTTAATTGAGTACAATGGAAATATTGAGTGTTGTATACCACATTTTGGGAACGAAAGTGCCCAACCTTCATTGACATCCACCTATTGCTGTAGTTTCACATTATTTACTATGATAATAGAAGCTCTTCTACACTAAAATTTGAGTTGAGTTTATTTCATTTTCTTTAGTGAAATTTCATATGGTATCAAAGCCAAACGAATTAAGCCATGGCAGAGAGCTTTTCTTTCTCATTTGCTCCACAAAAAATATCAGCGACAACATCATCTCCAACTATGGTATAACTATCAATTATTGCTCCCTTTGACCATTCCCTTAGCCAGAATATGTCAATGAAGTTGGATGAAAATAGTTGGTTGTTTCCTATCACTAAAGGGTATAAACTAGATGTTTTCCTATTTGGTATAATGTCTTTTCCTCCTCCAATTGCAACTAAAATTAGATTAAGCAACCCAATAGTAGAAAAATGGGCAAGCCATGATTAACTTCTTCTTGGTTGGCTTTTAAATTCATTGACTGAGCCTATCGCATCTAAGATCATTGGCCACACTACTTCTCAGGCTATTTGGAGAGCTATAGAAGAAATGTGTGAAGCACACAACCTGGCCCAGATTTAAATATAATGCACTGATAGTCAAACCTCTTAAAAAGGCGCCAAATCCATTGTCCAATATCTGAACACCATAAAAGCATATGTCAATAGTCTAGCAGTTGCAAGATCAACATTCTCTATTCCAAATCCAATCTCTAATGCATTGGCCGAACATCGTGCAAAATTCCTTCCAATCACCATTCAAGATAAAGTGGACCTAACCTGGTTTAAGAGGCATGCTTCCTTGTTACACTATGAAGCAAAGCTACAACAACTAATTTTTACTCAAACAAGTTATCTCATCGCACCACCTTTGCACCTCCTTTTATCAATGTTGTTTTTGCCAAAATGGCTTTAAATTTGATCAAATTTGGTTCATCCACATCTTTCCCTGGTAATTACATTTTTCTAGTCTCCAAATTCCAACAACAAAGTAAATAATGGAAACTTTACTGGTACTCGTAAATTTTGGAGCAAAGATGGTGGTCATCATAATAATTTAAATCTACCAACATGTCAAATTTGTTAAAAAACTAACTACTCTGTCATAGTTTGGTATTCTCATGAAGATATAAATCATATGGGTTTCTTAGTAAATTATCAACCTTAGCAGCCACAAGTTGTAGTTCCTCCAAATACATTTTTCACTGCCTCAAACACTACATCATATGATCCTTGCTATATTGATAGTAGGCCCTCATCTCATGTTACTTCCAATCCATTTAAACTAAGTGTTTGTTCCAACTACACAGGTAATCAATCACTTGTTATTGGTAAGGGCATTATTCTTCCTGGTTCTCATATTGGCAATGCTCATTCTCCATCCCCACATTCTAATATATAATACCTTGAAGAAAAAAAAATGGAAAATTCAATAAATAAGAGTTTAAAAATATATATAATAATGCTAGAAAATACATTGGATGTTTCTACACATATATATGTATTGAAAACAAAAGAATTATTGTTTAATTATATTTTGTAATTAGCAAGTTTTACTTTGTTTTAATGAATAGAAATACAAGAAATTGGAAATGAAAGGGAAAAGAGAAGGAAATGAGTGCAGAGACAAACCAAAAATAGGAAACCTAAGACCACAGAGGAGACCACGGTCTTGCCTCACCAACAGACATCCAAGACCGCAATCCTCAGAGAAGAACCACAGTTTTGTGTCAAAAACACAAGAGGAACCCAAGACTGCAATCCTCAAGGGAGGACCAGGGTCTTGAATTAAGACATCCAAGAGGAAACACAAGACCGCAATCCTCCATATGGTGAACACGATCCTGCGACGAAAACTCGAACTGCGATCACAAACGATGAAAATCCAAAATTTTGCACGATGAGCGAATTGGAAAGTGCGTCCAAGCCCAAAACCCTAACGGTTGTCCCTTGTGTGCAAAATTGGCAAGTTTCTTATACTGAAACACCTAAACCTGCCAATTCGTACACACTGAAACTCTATATAAACACCCCTTGTGTTCTCATTCTCTTCATTCCAGTAAGAACTGACAAGTCCTTCTTACTCTCTCTCTCTCTCTCTCCCTGCCCCTATCTTGGCTCCTCTCTCTATTCTTGTGCTGTTCTAAGTAGTAGTTGTGGTAGAAGCAATGAAGTGTTACACAAATTTTGTGATAACAATTGAGTAGATCTAAAATAGATTCAACAAAAACTTCAGAAGAGCAAAACTACTGAGGTGGAAGCGATTTCTAAGTTTTAATTTATTATTTTGATTTCAATAAGATATTCATGTGTGATTATGCTTGAATATGCATGCTTAATTTGAATTAATCATACATGCCATGCTTAGATCTCACATGCTTAAGTTTGCATGCTTGAAGATGTGTGTCATGTGCTACCATGATTCGTGATATGTGTTACTATGCTCACATGTTGAATTTAATTCAGCCCTTGAGACTTTCAATTTGCTTTAACCACAGGGCGGGTTGAGGCCTGGTTACAATTACAAGTACACAACTTCTCTTTCTAATTCAATTATTTCATGTCTTATTTAATTAAAAAAATTCACTAATGCAATTGCACAAGAGATAAAAGAAAACTTTCTAAATCTTTATTGATTTAATAAACTTAGGTACATGACTTTAAATTTAAACTTCTAAAAATAAAGAATATATAACTCAAAGTAGAAACTTTCTAAAAGTAAGTATTCTAAGCCTTTGTATGCTTCACTGTTTAATTCAATTCCCTGAAAAGATAAGAGAGAGGGTGAGTACATAGCCTAATGAATTTTTTTCAAACAACCAATTCATTATCTTAGACTAATATCACATTTAATTTCAAACACTTATAAACAATTAAGCAATTCAAACAATTTGTTGTTACTATTGTAATTCTGATTGAAAAGGAGTCTAATCCCTTGATGTTCTTATCCAAAATACCTTCCTTGGAGTGGAAAGAAAAATCTTTATGTCACATTCCATTGGATTTAGGATCTCTTGCCCATAGTCCAAGTATTTTGTGCAACACCAATACACACAATATGGCAAACCATATACCCATAGTATATGTAAAGAATAACCATAGTATTCCGTTGGATCATATGACAGTACATGGTTTTTAATCTCAACTTCTTTCATTTAGTTCTAATGATCATGAAACATAAATAAAATAAATAAATTCAGCATGTTCAACATATACACATCAAGCATGATTATTCTTCATAAAATAAGCCTAATCATGCATAATCTAATCATGACATGTGTTGCCAACCCTACAAGTATACATGTTCGCACTCGTAATAACCGGTGAGTCCGGATATTGTCCTTAGGGAATGGAATTCACTTAAGTATCTCAAATCCCAATTTAATGTTAGATTTCATTTTATCAAGACTCTAATTAGGGTTGAATTATTAATTTTCAAACAAGAACCTAAACTATCAAAAGCAGTAAATTCTGCTTTCAAAAACTATGTGGAAAGGCTATCTAGGATAGTAAACTCTGTTGTATGTCTTGTGATTCTTATTTCAGTTAATGAAATTCCTGCACTATGAGTTATAACACTTGTAATTGAAACCCTCTCCCGAGGTGCCTCAATTTCTATTAGTATTGTCTCATAATGCCCTCTTCCGAGGTGCTTAATCAACAACCTAACACTATGAACTTGGCAATCTCGTGCAACCCCTAAACAGTTAACAACCCTTTGGTCAATCAACTAATCTAGGTCTATAATGTGATAACCTGTCATTAAACCTCTTTTTCGAGTTAGTTGAATGATTTGAACTCATCATGTCTATGGCCAGTAAACATCAAGCATTAAGCGTACACAATATATAATAATGCATTTAAATCAATCACCTCAATAAGAAATATCAGGTTTATACATTGGAGATTTACAACGTAGACATTTAAAACTAACTAGCTTGACATTGAATCAAATGAAAACATAAAAAAAAATGAATAAAGTTAAACATACTCAAAGCTTGATCTAAATCCTCAATCCCTTCTTGAACCTCTTGTTTTTCTCTTCTTCAGCCGTCACAGTTGAGATTTTTCGAATTAGGTATGTTTAGACTTTAATTCCCTTTTCTATTTATAGGCCCACACTAAAAAAATCCTAAAAATATGATAAACCCGGTATTTAATGATGTTACCATGGTCAGTGACCGCGGTCAACATCGTCCTTTAATAAAAACTTAGATTTCCACCATTTTGTGTATCGCGGTCAGCCTGTTCTTTGTTCCGATCACATTTTGGTTATTGCGGTCACTAGACCACCGACTGCGTTAACTAGTGTGTTGTTTCATTTCTTTGTTTTCTTTCAGCTACCTCGGTCGTCAGTTATCCTACCGCGGTAATTTGTTGCTTTCCTTTTGATTTCCAATTCTCTTTACCTTTACATGATGCCATTCTCTCTTGGCTTCATCTTGAACCTGCACCACATTAGAAATCCTTCCCCCAACATCATTTCTTATAGAAAAGCTATAAATCATGAAAACAAGGCTAAAATGCAATAAAACATGCAATTCCCTAATCTAGATGCTCATGCTACTAATTATGCACAACTTTGTCTAATTTTTCTTTTATTTCCTATAAAATGTAATAAATCACCTATACTAATGTTAACCTACTGTGCAACTAACAAATACCCCCCAAACTTAGGCTATTGTTTGTCCTCGAACAATGACTCTAATCTAAAGTGTTATACCATGCCATATAAAAGTAATTTCATTTTCATTCATCATTGTAACCTCAATCTTCCATTCCTGTAGTATGACTCATTAACACATCCCCAGGGTCATTCAGGTTGTTTAGATTTTCAGTTCATCCATCATTCTTCCTTAACTTCACTCTCTTATCTGTCAGTATCTCAATCATTCTAGATTTTGTTGGTGATTTGCATGTACTATCCCACATATAGAAATCCTTTCTCAATACCTAAGTACACAGACCCTCTCAATTCTCGACTCTATCTATCCTCTACTCGGTTTAGATTATTGTAGGAATCAGAGGACTTTTCCTCTAAGTTGTAACGTGGTCTGGCTCAAGGTGCAAGTGTATTAGAAATTTCATTCTAACTCAACTGTACACTCATAGCAATAATACCAACCTCTTTTGTTTGATTTTCTTCAATAAAGCCTTATCCTCTCTATTCAATCCCTTGTTTTATTTATTCATGCTCACAACCTTGTTTCATAGCTCCCCCAAACTTATTTCATCTCGTGGACTCTAAATTATACCCACATGCACACTCATATAGAAGTAGAAGCTCAACTATCATTGACAATACTGTAATACCCCAGAATTTTGTCAAAAAATTTTAAATAAATAAAATAAGTTGAATAAATTAATTTCAAAGATTTTAAGAAATTTTGGGTGCAAATGATGGATTGGCACATGA
>JAJIYU010019826.1:0-10631 GCA_030144865.1 Tinospora cordifolia | reverse complement strand
GATGGAAAGTGGGTAAAGGAGATGCCTCTAGGTTTTGGAAGGATAAATGGTGCGGCACTGACATCCTTAAGGACATATTCCCAACTCTCTACCAACTTTTCGAGAAGCATAACGCACAGTGTTAGATTTCTACAATCAAAACGATCAAGAGGAAAGAGGAGGCATTGCTTGGAATCTGCACATCAGTAGAAACATCCAGGAGGAAAAAATCCAAGGCGTTATGGATCTCATCAACTTGCTGCAACCAGTTCAAATCTCAGATGAACCAGACAGGCTTGAATAGATTGGGGATAAGAATGTTGTCTTCACTGTAAATTCCTTCTTTAGATATCTGACTAGCCATAGAAACCCATTCCCCCCACCCCCCACCCCTTCTCTTCCATCACGCCCACTTAATTTGGAGAACTACAGCCCCACACAAAGCCAAAATCCTAGTTTGGCTTATATTTCTAAACAAGTTAAACAATGCAGAAACTATGCAAAAAAAGTTTCCCAATCTGTATCTACAAACATCCATATGCTGTCTACGCAGGCGAGCTGAGAAGACAACGCAGCACTTGTTCAGCAGTTGCAGCTTTCTAACTGAAATTTGGCAAAAATGATAGCAGAAGTGTCCTCTCATCCATCCAATGATGCAGGAAGGAGATTGGCAAGGCAAAGAATATAATGTGCCAAAGAAAATTATTAATTATAGAAGAATTAAAATGTTTGCAATCTGATTTTCTGTGTGGGAGGAACGGAATAGTAGGTTGTTTTCTAATATACGTAAATCTATTTTTAGCACTTGGTAAAGATCAATCATTTTGTTTTGTACATGGATCATCTCTAGCAAACTCAGCAAAGGATACTGTTTCGGGGAATGGGTAGAAAACTGGTGTAACATTTTGCAATCTGTAGCTTGGTTGATATCAAATTTCTCGTCGAGCATCACCTTTTATCTTATTTATCTATATAATCTAGTTTCTTCTCGAAAAAAAAATTTAATAAGTCGTGTACAAACATAATAATTGACATGAGGAATACATTAAAATTAAAACCATTTAAAACGATGCTAAAAAATAATACACGTGTAACATGTGTCACCATTAGTGGACTTCGAAAAACAAAAATATTAAGTAAAAACTCATGCATCCAACCAGATAGGGCAACAACATCAACCTGCCATGCTAACAAGACACAGACAAGTATTCCCAAGATGGTAAGATTGATTTAGAAAAAAAGAAAAGAAAATGAAGTTAAAAAAAAAACAAAACAAAAGAACAAAAGTTGATTCCCAAAACCAACATGATCATATTTAATATTGCATATTTTATCAAGAAAACTAACAAAAAGCAGAAAACATCATACCTCTTTTCTCTTATCTCTTTTCTTTTTAACTTCATGAAACGAATCTGAAATATATATATGAACAAATAAGATTCATGGACTTTTTAAAGCAAAAATTATGGCTGAAAACTCAAATACTTGGATAAAGAATTGAGAATGCTTCCTTTAAACCATATAGTAATTTACCATTGGATATCATAGTCACTATTACAAACACGAGTAACAATGCTTACTGGTTGGTCATCATATCAAGAACATCCACAAAGTATCTGATTTTTTATTTTCTAAAACTAAAATTGTTGCAAGTAAAATATGGAAAAAAAAAATTATACATAAAAACATGCATAGCTATTTCTTAAGTGCTTAAATCTTTAGAAGAGACTATCAAACACCACGAAACCAAAGCTAGACACACACACATCTTTCTTCAAATGCATTGTTGTAGAAGAAACACAAAGAGAGTGAGTATAAAACTCAAATACAACATTAAACAATGTCAAATATCCCCACAAGACTAACAATTCAGTATCACTTCAATGGATTACAAAAGCCATGATCCACATCATTGGCTTCATTAAAAATAAATAAATAAATAAATCTAATGCGCCTTAAAAAGATTCAAACTGATTTAAGATTCAATAACCGTGTGAATTGGTAGAAGTGGACAACCCCTTATGCCAAGGAATGCATAGCATGTCCATACCCAGCCCCACTTTAAAACGAAGATAAAAAACTGTTCATACTCTTATAATTAAGAATACACGCGGCCCTTTTGTCCATTTTTCCCCATTTATATTTGTATTGTAATATCATTTTTAAATATAAAAGACAATAACATTTGTTCCAAATTATTTATGCCCTATGACATATATAAACAACACAGTGTCATATATCGATTATACGATCATACAAATGACAATAACATTTGTTGCATAATTACAAATCCTAAAGAATTTATATTTTACACAATTACTATATAATCCGACAGAATTTTCATTTTCACCCTCAATAATAGGGTACCCCCCTTCAAATGCCGCCAACTTTTAGAAACAACTACAATAAGTAACTAACTTTTATACCCACATATATAACCGAGTTGGACAATACCAAACAATCACGTCTAGACACCAAACGGAAATCGTGTTGGTGGCTTTCTAGAAATCATTTATATCACATATCAATGAGATTCATATGAATCCTCACACCTTGATTGTCTAGGGGGTCAATTTGGTCATGTAAAATTTTACGGCAAATTCACCATTTTCATCCCTTGACAGTTGGCATTCTTTCTAAACTTGCATTTCAAAGTTACTTCAACGGAGCAATGAGAAAAATTACTTTTAAACATGAACTACTAGCCTTTTATATACTAGTTGTGCAAAATATAATGAGCAGCAAAAAAGACATGATAGTTGCAAACACTACTCAACAAAGTATGATTCTAGTGAGCACAGAGGAGGGAAACACTAATAAGTGAAGAGAAAATCAAGAAAAACTCTTCGTATTACTACTGGCAGCATGAACTCAATGCCTTTAATGACTTGATCATGTCTCTATGTATAGATGAAGGTGGCCTGCGACTTGTCAACCTACTTGGCAAATCCACAAAGGATTTAAGGAAAGATTCTCAGTTGTGTTGGGTATTTGGTGAGTATTCTTATTGCACAAGAAGTCCATTTTAGGATGTAGGTCTCTGATATCTCCCTCCTTTGTTGAATTTAAGACGCTTAATACTTATCAAGTAGATAAAGTATCACAATTGAATCGACGAGAATCATGCTTCGTAGGTTGTTCTGGTAGGTTGGTCAACCTAAGGGGAAGATGTCTTGTGGACTTGTCGAGCTCTTTTCAAACCGATTACTATAAGCTCCTCCATGAGTGTGCAAACTTCAAGCCAGTTGTTTTTCGAACTTTGATCAATCCGTGCTTGTACATTAGTCCATGCCTCAAGTCGAGTTATCCCCTAAGTGTGGGCCACCAAGTGCTCATCCATGAGTCTATGAGTTGGCTTGAGCTGTCAATTCACGTCTCCTCTTATTCATCGAACATGAGATACACATAGGTCATGTTGTCAAATATAATACGGTCACAAAGCTACAAATCGAACTCCACCAATCAAATAAAGGTTGAGTTAATACCCCAGCATATATGATTATGAAATGAAGATAATACATAACTTTCATGTCACAACCCACCCTTTTCATTGTCCTGTTGTCCGGTTTGTACGTGTTTGTATGGCTGAAAAATATGAATAAGAGTGTGACATTTCATTAAGGTTGGTAAATTTTTCAAGTAATGCGCTCACTTTAATTCATGTTATTGTGGCACAAATGTATCAATGCAAGTGGGCATAAGGTCTTGGCTAAAATTTATAAGTTTTGACCATAAATAGAACTAAGTAATGAGAAGAAGAGATTTGATCACTTAAGGGTACTAATCAAGTGCCTAATTTATGCACTTATAACATTAGAAAAAAATGATCCAAGAGTAGAGTTGTTTATGAAGAGAATGAAAAATGGTTAAGAGTAGAATAGCCACTTAACATAAATAAGTTAGCTAAAAAGTCACTAGTTGTACACTAAACAAAACAAGAGAATTAATGTGAGCAAATGGCGTAAATAGCACCATTTGGCAAGAGATTAAGCTATGGTACATCAAACTTGCTAAAACTATGTGATAGCAATGAGAAATGTAAATTCATTAAGTGCCTCAAAGCATGGTCTAGAAGACGCTAAGTGTCATTAACAAGAGACACTTGGTATCTCCATGTGTAGGTGTCAAGAAGAGAAAGCTCTTCAAGAGCTCATCTCTCTCCCACCATCCTCTCTTCATTCTCTTCCTCTCTGCAAGTCAGTCATTCCAATAACAAATTTGACAACCATTGCCATCTTCTTGGAAGCTTAATTTGAGTACAAACTTATGTCCATTAGATAGAACTCATGGAGCTGATTAAAATAGTTGAAACTGAGAGTGTTTAAGAGAGATTTGTGTGAGCTTGTGAAGGGTGGCTTTGTTGGATCTTTGGAGTATGTCTTGAAGAAGTTTTTACTACCAACTTGAGAGTCTTGATGTGTGAAATATCACAGAACAGAAAGTAAATATGGTAAGCCCCTTTGATGGAATTTAACCATGTTTGTAAATCTTATAATGAAGATATTTGGAGACTTAGTTGACTATGCTAGGGAGATCATACGGACACAGAAAATAGTGGGTATGCTGCTAGGATACTCAAGCTCATGCTACCCAAAAATAACCCAATTGGACTTAGGGAAGTAGGTCAAATGGACGAACATTTAAGAGGTTGTTACTATATCTAACACCAGTTATACCAAGTTCATGTTTTTGTTAAAAACCCTATCAAATGATCTCAGAAAAATGAAAAATTTTCAGTTAATTTAAGAAGTGTAATATGATTCTAGAGAATTTTGCAACAAGTTCGATGCACAGATTGACGGCAAAAAAATCAAGTAATTTGTAGGGTAGATTTGAAAGTTTGGGCATAAAATAAGCTTAGTACCAAAATAGAGCTTCATTGACTTATTTGACCCATGTTGACCAAATATGACCAAACATAGAATGTTGACTCTACAAGCAACATTAGTCAAGTTTGACCAAAAGTTGACGAATTGGCCAAAAATGAGTCTAAGTTGACTAGGTTGTTCGTAGGATAACTATTGACCCATTGACCGACTCCGTCGTCGTTTGACCAATTGAAACTGGATCAACAATGCGTTGACCAACACCGTAGGAGAGAGAGTTGATTTGCACATGTAAAACTAAAACCGTGTCAATTGCGCAAAGTGCAAGCATGGAGTTCACAAGGTTCAAGGTTCGAGCAAGGACCTTGGAAAGCGTGTTGACTATGAGTAGGAATAACAATATTTAATATATTAAATTTGTCATTTGTTTAAAATGTATTTTTAATTTTCATGTACTATATTTTACCACGTAAAACTTGTTTTAACTCACATGGAGAAATGTTTTCCAACTTAAGGAGATTGGGGACTAGTACTGATTGGAATTAACAAGATGGTCTTGCAGGTAAAGTAGGGAAAAGTTCAGCCAATATAATCGAGGATGGTTGCGCTAGTTCCTTTAGTGTTAGTAGACCCTAGGTGTTGCAATACTAAAATGGGTCTAACTTGCTTGTAAATTAGCATATAGGGAGTGAATGCTACCATCTAAGAGTATAACATGTCATCCAATCCTTGTTGGTGACCATGGGGTAGACTTGGATAGATTTGTGCCAAGATATCCAGATTCACGGTTAGGGCCATAGCATAGGAGGATGGTAACATCAGAGTAAGTTGGTTTTTCACTGACTTACATTTCAAAAATTTGATATCGTTTGTGAAAAAATATTAGTACTATTATTATATCGATTTGTTGCATGTTTGATTTGACACACCTAACATGACATGCATGCCTCAAATTTTAGAGCACTTGCATAATTAATGTTATATTGTCCGTTCAACTCACTGAGTCGTGTTGGTAGGCTCAATACTCCTTTCCCCACCATTTTTAAGTCAACCAAGCAAGCATAAAGGCAAGGTTCTCATTATTGTGTGACTACTACTGCTTCTCGCGCGGGTTATTTTGTTGTATGGACATACTTTATTTTGTTTTAAAAAGCAAAGGAAAAAGCATTTTGACATTGCAATGTTTATACTATCAAAATTAAAATTTGTACAAATTTATGTTTTGTTTTAACTTTCCTTTTTTTTCTCCAGCGCACTTAGTTTAAATTCTAATTTTTTATTTCCAAATGCTTAGAGATTATGGTTGTTGGATAGATATTAACAGGCTTCATGGTAATCCATCAAGCAAAGGGTCGATGGTCGACTCGCTGAATTATTGAGTTGTGTCGTGGCCCTCTCCATGGAGTAGGGAAAAGGGGGTCAAAACAAGTATTGGTATCAAAACCCTATTTTAAACTTGAGGAATTAATGATGTAAAAACCTTAAAATTAAAAGCTTCAAGATAAAAGCCTTAATATACATAACCTTCTTTTTATTGTAGTACATATTATTGGTGGATATGGAAAGTAGAAATGGTAATATGGTATGTTTATGCCTGTAAAGGTAATAACTAATCTATACACGGCAGACCACTAGGCTTGCCATTGACAAGAATAAACAACAAACCAGACTCACACTTGCCTTCGCCACTATCCAAAAGGTCTTCTAAAGGACAAATCACCAACAAATATCCAATTAGCATAGCAAAAGGCCTAAATGCACATCTAATGTACTTGTGAACTTCCACAAATAATTGTACAAGATAATATTATTGTGGTATAACAAAAGTGAGGCTCCCATATTTATTTCCTTTTTAATTTCCATAATTTCTCTACATTAATAAATTGACGTTTGATACTTAAAACTAAACTAACAATTTTGTCATAACCTTTTATTTGCATGATAAGATATTATTAAGGAAGACTCTTTAATTACTTTAATCTCAATTTTTTTCAAAGTTAGCATATACCAAAATCATCACAATAAATGATAACTGACGTCAACATGATTGATTAACCCAAACTACTTTAAGTTGGGTTATGTGGGTTGGGTTCGATTCAGCTTGGTTCAGTTTGGTAGGGAAATTTTCAACCCAACTTGCTTGGGTTAAGCAAGGATTTGGATCCAACGCAACTAGCAAGACCTTTCATCCATCTAGACCTATAACTTTCCACTACTTCATTTGCAGCTAAAACCATATCAAGTATTTGTCATCCCTCAACAAAAACTTTTTCAAATTGAGAGATGATGAACATAAAACGTGCATCAACCTAATAGCTGAAGTCCTAAATCATATTTTATGTGATATGATCAAATTGGCCAATTTTCCATGACATAATATTTATTGGATATGGTAGCATGCATCTCACTGACAATGGAATTGATCAACCCATCCGATGAAAGCTTTCCAAAAAGCTTCTGAAGGTCCTTCTTGAAACCTCAACAATTACAGAAAAGAAGCCATTATAAAGATGTGGTCAAGGAACATTAGAACCTTCACAATCAAACACTACTTTTTCCTTACTTCCTCTTCTTCACATGGGCATTACAACCGATCACGTTGTATGGACTAATCATTTTCCATTTTAGACCTTCAATGCTTCATTTTACCTCCTTGTCATTTGATACAAGGCCTCAATGAATGCCAACATGTTCAACGGAATATCTTCAATATATATTTCACCATGATGAACCCATTCTCCCTAACAAATCCAAATATCATTCTTTTGTTCATCCTATCAATAAGTGATAGGGAAATGTTAATATATGTGTCTCCATCATCTAGCAATCAAAACCTTGTGCTTTTGTCCAGTCAATTATTCAACTATTAAAAGAAATTGGTACAATTCACCTTTTACATGTCTAGATGCCTCAACTTTCCCTAGCCCCCAAGGATCATATCAATATATCATTCTTCCTCGACAAGCAAAATAATGTTGATAAGCCACCAATTATATGAGTCTATGAACAATGGAGAAAGAAAAGAAACATGACAACTAAACATTATATGAGTTTTGTAAAAGAAAATTTGTGTTTTTAACAAAACACTATGTCAGAAAAACAGGACATTCTTTTCTGAAATCATTCGTCGGTTCTAGGAAATAGAAGTCCTATAGTCTTACTTGTTCTTTCTACAATACTTTCCCCTCAAAAAATCAATTTCTAATTTTGATCCTAGAGAAGTATGATTCAAACGCCTCAAAAGTAAAACAAGCCCCCCGGGGCGATGGCGTGGTGATCAAGTCGGGTTCGTGCTCCCAAAGTGTCACGAGTTCGAGTCTTGCCCCCGTCATTTGCTCCTATTATCTTCCAGGTCCTGGTCTTGGGGCTGGTGGGGTAACCCCATGGTGGACTAGTTGGGCCAACGGTCCGAATACCACCATGTCTTTAAAAAAAAAAAAAAAGTAAAACAACAAAAAACTTGAATCTTAAGCAAAAGAAGTGGAAAGACGTGAGAGGCAAGCTTCAATAATTGTTGAAGATGATACAATTGATACTTGATCTTGCTCAACACATGGCTCTTGTATAGGTATAGCAATCATTAAAGGCGACATAGAAAGCCATCGCTACCTTAAATGAAAACCATGCATCAAGATCGTCAACAGCAAGTGAGAGATATATGGCAAATTGTTGAGCCCTTGCGTCAAGACATCAAGAGGAAAAGAAAATGAAGTTGCCAACAAGGGGCATGATCAATGGCACTTCAGCAAGTGTTAATGTTGATTTTAGAGGAGAATGGTAGAGTGGATGAAATTAGAAATGTTGATTTTCATTGAAGAAAATTAAAATGAATGGATTTATCAAGCATAGAGATATCGATGATCTTATAAGCAATGACAAATTGGTGATTTTAGGTCTTAGTTTGGATGAGGATGCATTTTCTTGGTTCTAATGGACAGTGTGTTGAATATCATTTACAGGATGGTTTGATTCCAAAGATCATTCACTATTGTATTCTTCCAACTCAATCAGGGAGTTTGTGTGGGCAATTCTTAGCAGTCAAGTAAACAGGATTAGTAGTGGAATATTGGCGTACTCTTAAGATGCTTGCAACATCTTTAGTCAATGTGTTTGAAGAAATTTTTGAAAGCACGTCGTTAATGGCATATTGTTGGAAATTAGAGCTAAGATTCAATTGTTACAACCTCAAGGGTTATTGCAACTAATGTCGATGGAGCAAAGAGTGGAAAATCACAACCTAACATAAAGTTCTTCGACTTCTAGAGGAGGTTCAAAATTGCTTAAATTTTCTTTACCGAAGCATAAGGTGGGAATGCTTTAGACTTTAAACAAAGGCCCCAAAAAAAAAAAAGAAAAAAAAAAAGCAATGTCTCTTGTTGACTATCAATCCATCAATTGAAGGGATATTCAGACTTCGAACGAAGCAAGTAGCAAAATCAAAGTGACGAGCACAGCAAGAAAAGGTTTATGCTTTCAATTTGATGAAAAATTCACTATTGGCCATAGATCCAAGAAAGAACTATGAGTAATTTTGGTTCATGAGAATGAGCTCCATGGCATCAACAATGTTAATATCGAGCAATTTGAAGTCAAGAAGTGATGGACAGTCAAAAACAATGGAATTGTCATTGAATTTAGTTGTGAAATTGATAACTCCAAGCACTATGAGAGTTTGGGGAACTATTGGCTCAACGGAGATTGTGATTGATTGTGGCAATACCACAATTCTCTCTACAGAGTTCATGCAGCAATTGGCCATTTGCACTACAAAAACTACTAGTTATGACATAGTAATGGTAACGAAAATGACATTATAAACTCTGAGTTAAGGAAAGGAGATTTGCCATAGTGTAAGTATATCCATTCATGGAATGAAAATTCATCGAATTTCGTCGAAATAATTTAGATTTTCTGGCTATCGAACCAAAGTCTAGTGTAAAAATAAAAATAAAAAAATTCGACAAAACTTCGAAATTTCAAAGAAATTCGTGAAAAAAAATTGAATATTTTGGTGAAATTCGTTGAATACAGAAGTAAATAATATAAAATTCTTAACATGTACGATAAACACTAAATCTTGTTAATGTGAAAAGACAAGTTTGAAACCATTATATTTATACTTTTATATTTATATTTGAAATATATTGATTTATATTTTTTTTCATCATTTGAAATAGAAATTATGCATATTTTTACATTTACATATAACTTTTTGAACTTCCCTAAGTTGAAAAATTTTTAGAAAACTTCTCTAGAATTTCTCGAACTCTTCGAATAATTCTGATTTTTAGAGGTCGAAATTTGAGACGACGTCAAATTTTCGTTCCATGTATCCATGCAAGAATTTACTATGGTACAAGATTTTCTTCTATTGGAGTTTAAAGGTAATGATGTTATTTTGGGCATGTAATAATTGGCACATTAGGGAATATGGAAGTTAATTGGAAGTCCTTAGTGATGAAAATCAGAACAGAAGAATCTGTTGTGTTAATTGGAAGTATTTGGTGGTGCAAATCAGAACAGGAGAATCTTCTACAGTGCGGAAGGGATCCAATTGGTAAAAAGTCTGACATGTCGCTAAAGGTGATGCCTAGGGCTCTACGACATTGTGGACCAGGCATTTTGCGTAAAATTACAACAGCTCACCTCTATAGTTTCACCTAAACAACATGTTTGGAATTTGGATGAGCAGCATTTAATTTAAGCCCCAGATCAGCATTAGCAAATAATTTCCCCAAATACTTCCTTGCCACCCAAAAGGGAAATTGATCATGATATTCCATTGATAACATGAAAATGTTTAGCCCTGTCAATATCCCCATATTC
>JAJIYU010019825.1:0-10631 GCA_030144865.1 Tinospora cordifolia | reverse complement strand
AGGAGGAGGTTCGAAGGCAGCATCGTCCATATTGGGTGTTAGTATCCCTTGCAGTTCTATGGTGCATTTGGAAGGAGCGCAATGATCGAATTTTTCAAGATAGTTTTAATTTAGCGAGTCATATATGGGATCAGTCCCACCAGGTAGCGTCATTCTGGGTTAGTAATAGTTCCCTTTCACTAGGTTTTTCTATTTCAAATTGGTTGAGAGGGTGAGAAAACATCTTGTAAGAATTGGGTGGGGTCACACAAATTGACCTGTAAGTGTTTAAAAGTTTATTTAATTATCAATAAAGCAAAGGTTTCTTTTAAAAAAAATAATGAGAATAATTATGAAAAAAAAAAAAGTAAAATATGTTGAGGATGACGCCGGATGAGTCATGAAGGAGAAAGAGGATAAGCAATCTTGACTAGTTGGTTGCATTTAATGGGTGGTGGACCCACTTTAAACTCATATCACCAGCAACCATAAATAGCCCCTCCAATTCATTTGTTAGTCACAATACTCCATAATCCGGGATCAAAGGAAAAGAGGTGAACTGAAGAAAAGAGAAGAGGGAAAAAAAACGGAACAAAGAAAAGAGAGAGAAGGAAAAAATATAAGAAATAGAAAGAAGAGAAAGAGAAGGGAAGAAAAGGTAGGAAAGAAAAGAGGAAAGATGAATTGTCCATTTATGAGGATATGGCATTTTAGGTAAATTATTATTATTATTTTTTAATTCTAAATTATTATAAAAATTGTGAATTTTAATTTTATAGTGTAGTTTTCAATAAATATATTAGTTTAACGTGTGACCCAAAATTAGGATGTATTTTTTTTAAGATGAAACTTGTTGGAATTAAAACTGCTCTCAACTTTATTTCTTTTTACTAAAATGAATACACATTGAATCACTTAGGGTGTATTTACAGACACTTTTAGACGCTTCTTTTAAACTCTAAAGACTTCTAAACTAACCGGTAATCTCAATTAGAGATTAACTCGAACTATCTAGGTTGATATTATCCAAACTCCTACTAACACTAATTTGACTCAAACTAAAACTCTAATATCAGATAATCTAGATTATAATTTTAGCACTATTACAATTCTATCAAAACTATATAATATATATATTATTGTGTTCAAATTTATGAGTAGAATATTGATATATACATTATTTGTACCCTTGTGGATCCTAGGAATTTATATGATAGTTGAAAGTTGACACATAGGAAATATACCCATTAATACTAGAATTTTAGTTGGTAGGTATTGAAATGTCAAGAATAAAATTTTGAACTCAATGACACTGAAATTAAGATTTTTGAAGGTCAATTGATATATTAAATTCATATTTATACAATTTGAGAATTAATTAATAAATATAGAGACAAATGTATATTTGGTAAAATAATGTTAAATAATAAAAAAAATGTTATATAACATTGTATAACATTAGGAAATATTAATTAGGAAAATGTGTAACATAGGAAATAATATTTATATATTGAACCGTCAAATTTATAAAAGTGGCTGGTTACTGTGTACCAAAGGTGGGACATAGGTTGACAATACATATTTTTAATATTTTGAGTCAATATTAAATGCTTAATTGACCTTGTTAATCACGTTGACTTTGTAGAGTTGACAGATCGGCAAGGGCTAGGTTTAGATAGAGTTGACTACAATTGACCAAGTCAATCCTTTGATTGACCAAGGACCATAAAGTTATATTTGAGCTAAGTTTTATGTAGATATTAAGAAACTAAGTTAATCACGTAGGATCAAACATCAGTTGGACGCGAACGGTCACTAGAGGAGCATTGGGAGCTAAGCATCCTGTGAGTAGTGTTTTCTAATTTATTACTTAAACTTGACATTCTATTCATGAATGAAATGTTATTACATGTGATTTAAATGGAAATGTGCACCAAACATCCAGGTTTAGGTGCGGGTTAGGGTATTATATGTGGTAGAGCATTGAAGACGAGTGATCGTTATACCTGGGGGTACGGTTGGGCCAGATCTATCAATTAATTCCTTACAGAGGATGTGAGGCCATCATACATGAGGTATGAGCTAGCGAATCCCTATAATATGATATGAGAAGACGCTTAACTGTCGGGTTTCACCCACTCGAGTGGATTTATTATTGCTTTGTAGGCTATTGAGAGCTTTAGCATGTATTTTTAGCATTAAACTGTTTTCAAAATGGAAGGTGCATGACTGCATTAGAGATTTAGCATTATTATTATTGTGCATGCATATATGACATTATTTAATAGAATTTTTGTTTTAAGTTATAGATTAGGCTATATTACTTACTGAGCCGCTGTGGACAAAATTGGCTCACTACTTTAACATTTCAGGTTCTTTTTCTGCCAAGGACAAAGGAAAAAAGGTGGTCATTGCGTAAAGTGTACCTCATTTATTTTGGTAGGTTTCCTCACGTGGTTCATTATTTTGCGAGTTAATATGATATATAGGACGTGAGAAAAAAATATTGTAGATATTTTGACTTAAACATTTCCGCTATTGCTACATTTAGGACACTGTATATATATATATATATATTGTTTAACTTAGAAAAAAATTCTACTGTAATTATTTATTCTAGTTGCTTCCGCATTTATTATGCTTACTCTGATAGTAATGTACAGTGATTTTAAGAGGCTTAACAATGTTTTGGTGAGTTCTATTTGGGAGAAAGATTGTTAGAATACTATGCTGGTCAATTCGTCCTTCTCCGAAAGGAAGGGGTCCCGACACGCACAAGCGCGCACACACACACACACATGTATGTATTTTCAAAGAGTATCGATTTAATTTAGATTGTTATTATTATTATTATTATTATTATTATTTTTTTTTTTAACATAAGGTGCTTATATTATTTTTTTTAAATTATTATTAATTTAGATTGTTTAACTCTAATTACTTTATTTATGTTTAGTCAACAAAAGTTAATTTAATTATTTTATTAATGTGTTATTTTATTAATATTTTATTCTAAAATTTGTAAAATTACCTAGGATATTACAAACAATATCTCCATGTGAAAACATGAAAAGTTGTACCTTGTAAAGGTAGCATCAGTTGATTTAATGACTGCAACAATTGAATAAATACTAAAGAATGAGTCATACTAGTACCTTTGTAAGGTAAAAATCATAAGTGCACCTATTTGTATATGAGTAGAGATAGTAATGTGTGTTGTAGTATTATAATAATGTTATATTGCATTCATGTAACCATGTTGTAATTGCAAATTAGTACTTATTTGAATACTTATCATTATTATAAACTCAAACTTGCATGGTAACTTAGTCAAGAGATTAAACATTTTTATATTGAAAATATAAAAATGAGTTTGAAAGGGAAAGGCATGGAACATTTTAGAAATGTTGCATAACCTTTGATAAATTCCCTCTTTAAATTTCTTTTGAACTAAGATTGGGTAGAACACCCCAGCTCTCGAATTTGTCACATACGTCATACGCGACGTGGTTGTCTCGTAGCTTGAGATGTCATTACCCTCGTGTGCAGTCACTCCTGCTTTCTATCCAAGAATTGGGGATATTACTTTTTTTTTTGCATCATCTATCGTATCTGTTAGTTGCACCATATCATATCTTAAAGTACATAATATAGTATAAATATACTTGCTTTGAAACAAAATAGCAATAACCTTAGGATCACGCAATAACTGAAAGACGTTAATTTATGATCAGAGTTATGAACAATTTTGTGGGCTCCATAGCCAACCTTTGATAAAACAAATACTATCTAGCCTAATGACTGACATCTGACAGAATTAAATATGGTGGGTCACATGCCCTACAATTGAAAATAACAAATAAAGTTCATTTTCTAATATTCTCATACTGTGAGGCACACTACCACTAATTTACATTTGCTAGAAGCAACGTCTTCAATAGTTACCTAAAAAAGAGTAAGTGGGGTGAGCTCAAGAGCCTAGTGGATCATACACAGTACATCAATAACATTATTTAAATCAAATACTGAACATGCAAACACTTATCATTCATTAGGCGTTTCAAACATTTAGTTATCAGCAATGTTAATTAGACCGACGGATCTAACCCTGGTGTTTTCTCATCATATCGAAAGAGACGAATAAACTGCACTATATGTCAGATTCTAATGGGATAGGGGCACACCCATTACCCAACCCAGGAACTAGGGTCACATCCATCGCTCCATCACCAATGAACTAGGGTCACACCCATTTTTCTATTATCGGGAACTAGGGGCAAACCCATCGTTCCTTATCGCGAGAACACCCACAATGATCTCCCATGGACCATTGCAACGGTATGTGGTTCAACTTTTAATTTATCTTTGCTTTTGTATCAACTAGTATTTCATTATAGGCATAGCTATCATCTCATCATGTATAAATCATCATTATGCGGTAATGTAATCATGTTGATCATATTGTAGGAACATACCTGAAACAATAATCATATCATATTATAAACCATTGCAAACACCAAACATGGACATATAACTCATGTTATTCTAGAATTCACATGTTTATGTCATTCACAAATCATTTAATCAATACCCTTGCATGCTTCTAGGCATTCAAACAATGTAAACATCACATATTCAGCATTAAAATTCAAATAATACTAGGGAATAAGGTAATCACTTCTATCGCAATAGTAGATTCTCCTAAATCCTGGCGTTGTTATTTCAACTTGTTTCAAGTCTTCGACTATCAGTCTTTAGGATCTACGTTTTGAAAATGTGATTTAATAACTATCCATGAACAGTACACATGTACAGTATCGTATATATGAACAGTACGTATCTGTGAACAGTGAATATAAACAGTACTAAATAGTAATAGTGAACAATACCTTATGAAC
The DNA here is from genome assembly GCA_030144865.1 of Tinospora cordifolia. Taxonomy (NCBI): domain Eukaryota; kingdom Viridiplantae; phylum Streptophyta; class Magnoliopsida; order Ranunculales; family Menispermaceae; genus Tinospora; species Tinospora cordifolia. The sequence goes on along the minus strand of JAJIYU010019825.1, from coordinate 5,754 downwards.
AGTACCGTACTTGTGAACAATAGACTACGTATACGTGAATAGTAATATGTACTGAAATGAATAACGACATTTTAAATCTTAAATAGAGACTAAGACAGAGTTATTATACATGCTTTAATTAGTGGAGCCCTCCGGTTGCTTCAAAAGAGGTGTCCAGAAGTAGATTTTTACTATTGCGATGCAGAAACTGAGGTTTTTTCCTTCCTACTACTATATTTGTTGTTTAGAACAGTTGAAGAACAAAAGAAGAAAAGAGAGTAAACAAAGAAATTATTTTTTTCTTAGTGGAATGAATTTTTAGAATGAGGGGAGGTTTATATAGAATTTTTTGGCACAAAACGAAAATAAACAGTAATTTTTTTTTTTACTCGAATCTAGGGTAGTACAGGGCAAGACCCCAAACTATATGTATGGTTTGCATTGAAAAATGTTTCTCATCTCCAATACATAACTATTATACATGTTAAAAGGGTAAATACTTAAAAATAAAATAAAAAATGAAGAGAGAGAGAGAGCAATGCATAAATCATATCTCAATTTCATTCAAGGTTATAAATTATATATTAATTTAAGAACTTATGATCTTTATTTTCTAATTTCATTATTATAAATTTTTTTTATATGATATATTTGTTGTTGTTAGTTTTTTAATTTTTAAAACTATCATAATATTTTAGTTAAGTTGTTAGTACAATAACTTCAATCTTTTAATAGGTATGTACAAATACAAAAGGAGAGTACCTCTATGGAATAGACCTCAATAGAAAACTGAAGAGTAACAGCAGTAAGTAAGAACTTGACGGGATTGCGCCCTTCATTTCATTTAACAACACTCAAACCTTAATCGTTCACAATTATTTTAATATGTGAAAGTATATATTTGCATGTGTTTAAATTCCTATTTAATTAGGGACATATTAGTGTGATTTCCATATTTGTTTAATTGACTATTAAATATATTAAACATGACATGACATATTCTACGCACACAAAATTCTTGTTAGATTACTGTGTGTTCATTCAGTGTTGAGATTAACCATAATAACAAGAAGCACTGGACAGTGGTCTAGTTAGCGGTTTTGTGGTGTTTGTAGAAAGAGCGTAATGCTAGAATATTTGGGGAGGTGAGTTGCGGTGCCAGTCATGTTTGGGGGGAGTCATTGTCAGTGGCTTCCTTCTGGATTAGTAATAGCTCCATTTCTTTGAGTTATTCCATTGCAGATTGGTTGAGGGGATTGGAAAATATCTTGTAATGGGAGGGGATGGTCCTTGGGATATGTTTGCTTTTTGCTGTAATTCGGTCTCAACCACATATCAATAAATGTGTTTCTTTTTTTTATTTAAATTCTTGTTAGATAGTTTGATTGTACTTAAAGTTATTATTACGATGATAATTTTGTACACACTAAATATAATATTAATAAAGTTAATAATCCATTTTCTATGGCAATGTACTTAAGGAAAGGGCATTGCCTTTTTATTACCCTCATACTTTTAGATAGGGGTGTTCATCAACCCAATTAACCCAATTGAACTTACCGAGCTGAACCTTTTGAGTTGGTTTGGAATGAGTTTTAAAATATATCTGGGTTGTGTTAGATTTTAAAATGTTCCACCTGAACGGTTTGAGTTAGATTGTAAGTTTAATACCTACAACCGGAATTCACCCAATCAAAACCAACCGAATATGACCCTAATTTGCACAAAGTTGCAAGCGAATATTACTCTAATTTGTGGTTTTGCAAAAAGCCACAAACCCTTTACAGTTTACCATTTCCCAGTTTTGTAGTTTCTAGTACTTAAAACAAATTTTAAAATAGTTTGGCCAATTATATATCAAAATGACGATCGCAAGAAAATAATTGAAGTTTGATCAGATTTTTTCATAATTGTTTTATGCACCTGGTTCAAACACTAAAAAGGTTGATGATTGATATATGTAAAAAATAATAAAAATACTCAAAAATTTGTTATCATAGCATCTTTCGTACAAATTAATCATCATTAATTTTTTTTTTCCAAAAGAATGAATACGGGAACAACTACCATGGTACCGTGCTTTGTATGTGGAACTAATACAAACTTTATATAATTCAAGAGTGGAACAGTAGACGTACCATGACTTACAATTATTACTCCATACATTAATTACAACAGAACATATTTTTAAATTTCACAAGTAACCAACACACCGTCGTCGCCATAAGCACATTAAATGAACAAATAAAGGAAAACAATGAAAAGGAAAAAAAATACATAAAGGACACACTAATTATCAAATTATAATCATGTAGCGGCGAGGATCTGATGTTCACGCAGAACACTGATGTGGGATGCAGAAATGATCCTGCAGGAAATGAGTGAATCTTTGTGAATAATAGATAGGATGAAGTTGTCAGCATATCTATATCTATATATATATAAGAATTAATGTAAATTTTTAAAAAAAGAAAGTTACGTAGTTCATAGGTGACTAGGGATCAACTCACCTTTAGTACGATTTTGCTGCCTTTTGAATTATGAGGGATGGTATGTGTTTCACTTTGTGCCAGTCATCACCACTTTTATCTTGTATACGGTTAACGAAGGGTGAAGGCATGAACGACAATGTTAGCTCCTGAAGTTTAGTAAGGAACCTTAAGCCTTCAGGAACCAGCTGTAGACGCCAGCAATTAATTAAGTGTAGCCGTCGAAGATTGGGCATTGCTCCTTCTTCAATCCTCCACTCTTTCATGCCTTCTAACCGTCGAAGGAGTAGATATTGGAGTCGAGGGAACGCTCGTGCTTTGCAGACCATAGACTGCCCTGTATATGCGGAGTTATTGAGACGAAGATTGAATAAATTGGGTAGTTTCTCCAATGTCGGCATTGGGTCTTCCTTAAGACCAGTCGCATACAACTCTAAAGTAGTGAGATGTGGAGGGAATTGTTGATTATCTGGGTTGCTTTTGGGTAATGCTTCCAACCATACTATCCGTATCCCTAATGCATGGATCCACAATTTTACAAGTTTATGACATTTGTCAAGTGGTGCTAACTTGAAGCTTCTAATTTCTTTTTCACTTCCTCTTTCATCTACCACCCATAGATGCAAGGACTGTAGGGAGGGTAGTTGGGCGGCAAAACCACAAACTTCACCAACTTCTGATGCCCTTGCTCTTATTTCTAACTTGAGAAGATTAGTAAAATTATTGCCATCACTCAACATCCATTTCCCAGCCTCTACACGCCTCAGAGTGTGAAGGTTGATCAAACTATCAAAGCGAAGGTTCCTAGTGGATGTCCAATAAGAAAATGATAAATACCTTAGCTCCACCATCTTCGATAACCCGTCTAGCCTCTTCACATTAACCAAACCTAAATAGAGAGTCTGCAACATCCGCAAGTTAACTACAGAGGAAGGTAATGATAATTGCCCTACAGTTGCATCAGCTTCCAGTCTCAAGTACCTTAAGTGGATTAATTTTCAAATCTCGGAAGGAATTTTATCAGCCCTTACTCTGGAAACCATATCAAGAATTCTAAGAAACTTAAAGTTCTTGCAAAATTTTAAACCATCCACTCCATAGCCAAAGAAAAGAAGGGAACGATGGCGTTGATTATTTGTGATGACAGGTTCTAAAGCATCATATGAAATCCCCTCTGGTGCATGAATGGCTACTCTGCAAGAAGGGTACTCCACTTGTGAGGATGATGATGATGAAGAGGAGGAGCTGCGAGCAAAGAACAATGAACCACCAAATTTAGCATCCTTTGCCTTCTCAATGGAAAAGTCTCTTAAAACATCATGCATGCGACACACTTTAACTCTCCCCTCAATTGTGCTACTCATTTCTGCTACTTGAACCATTCCCCGACTAATCAGCTCCTTCAAGTCATTCTCTGCCGCTTCATCCAATGTTTCATTTCCTTTCCTGCATATAAACCCCTCTGCTATCCAAAATCTAAACAGCTTCCTTGTCTTAATGCGGTGATCCTCCGGAAAAAGGCTAAAATACATAAAGCAGGACTTCAAGTTGTAAGGTAATTCGTCGTAGCTTAAACCTATTATGTTAGCGAGTCGTTTTTCTTGGCCCAAGTGCCAATTTATGTTTCTTTTCACCATCTCCCACTCACGTAAACTAGATTTCGTAGACATGATTCCTCCTAACACCACAATTGCCAGAGGCAATCCACCACATTCTCTAACCATGTCTCTTCCACATTCTTTCAAGTTTTCTGAAGAACAATTTGGTTTTCCAAATGCTTTCTTACAAAACAATTTCCAACTATCCTCTTCTTCCAAAAAGGATGGCACAATAGGTTTGCTGTGGGGATCAGCATGGAGGGCAACGTTCTTATGGCGACTAGTAAGCAAAACTTTGCTTCCTTTCTTCCCATTTACAGGAAAAGCCATCCTTAATCTATCCCAATCCTCCTCCTTCCACACATCATCAAGAACAACTAAATATCGTTTGTCTTTCAAGAAGTTGTTAAGCTTTTCCATTAACTGTTTTTCATTGTTCGACTCACTCATTCCTAGCCTCCTTTCAACTTCTTTCAAAACGCTTGTTATATTACACTCTTGAGACACGTCAGCCCAAGCATAACAATCAAAATGAGACTTGATATCATTATGAATATAAACGTGTTTGGCAAGAGTAGTTTTACCTAAACCCGCCATGCCAACAACAGAAACCACCCGACGTTCAGCATCATCTTCGGCCTTGAGCAATCCTATCAATACTTTTGTATTGTCCTCCAATCCGATCACATAGTCTTCTTCAGCGTCAGGGAGGACCCATCTCAAAGGCTGTAAGCTGCTACTACCCACTTCTCCCCCACCAACATTGTTTTCAAGATACTTTTCTCTTTGTTCATTGATCTGGTTCAACTTAGGTTGGAGCCGTTGAATGTTCTCGCTGATTTTGTAGAGATGTGCCCACCGGTTAGGGAGAAAAATACACCGCTTGAGGAAGTTTCGTTCCTTGCGTAGCTTTTCTTCTAAATTAAGGGTGACAATTATGTTTTCTAGATCGAAAGCAACATCCTCCATATTTGACATCCACTCTTTGCGGATTTCATTCTTATCTCTGGCTTGCATTGCATCAGCGCTGATCAAGGCCCTCTGAATCTTCTTAAGCTTTTCCTCTATTTCTTTTACTTGCTCGCGTGCTCCACAAATCGAAGATATTGTTCCCACCAATTTAGCGAAAAGTTTATCTATAACAGAGGAAACACCAGCGGATACAACAGAATTAGCAATGTCTGCCATGGTCTTCGTCTTCTCTCAGTTGCAGTTACAGAGGAAAGAAAGGACTCTTAAAGCTTATTTCTAATTGAACTTCCTAAAAGCATATATATTCATTGAGTGATGCGCACTTAAAGTTAGCAATGTCTGCCATGGTCTGTAACCTAGCACACAGCTGTCTTGCTGTTAAGAGGTACTTTTATTACGAAAACCAGCACGTCGAGGTGATAATTTCTAATATGGTATAATAATTGAACGACTACATTTAATAAATGCAAGTTAGAAATAAATAAGTCTAAGGCGAAATTAGTTAATAAAATTTAAATTATAAATACAATAGTTTATTAAATTTCAAAATAATCAATTTAATATTATTATAATCAGTTAAAAAATAATTTATTAATTTATTAATCATATAATTTTTATTATTTTTAAAATTATAATTTATTTTTTGATATAATATTAAGTGAATATGTGAAATAAAATTTATGTATAAAAATATATATTTTAAAAAAATAATAAAA
>JAJIYU010019824.1:0-10635 GCA_030144865.1 Tinospora cordifolia | reverse complement strand
AACCCGTGAAATGTGATATAATGTAGGGATAAAGATCGAATAAAATCAGTATAATAACTTGTGAATAATAACCCGTGAAATGTGGTATAATGCGTGAATAATGGTATGAATAACCCGTGAATTGATCACTTGTATCATTTTCGAATAAAATCAGTATAGTAAAGTTCGCATATGAATAACATTATTTATAGATGAGTCAAAAATAAAACAATCTGCCCCAAAAGACAAATTAAATGACAAAATTCAAATGAAAAATAGTTGAGATTGTTATAAATGAACCATAATCGTGTTCAAATTATACATACTTAAAATATCAAAAATGGTATTATACATTGTCCTTGAAAAACTGTGATGCAAGATATGACAACCTAGTTTCTTCCATTCTTCAATTCTTGTAGAGCCACTATGATTGGATCCTACCGTCAACATTGAATCGACCTGATCTTTCATCGTCACTCTTGGTGCCTTCATTCTGCTTTATTCTACCATGCAAGTACAAATTAAGAGCCATTCTTTTTCTATAGCTCATCACATCAAAATCAGGTGAAATTTCCTTTTCGGTGGCAAAACATTCAGCACAATAAAACATAAACATTCCACAATCACACTCATCTTGCTTTGGTAGATTATCAACCACTTGCACCTTAAATGGCTCATTCCCAGGTCTATCCTTTTGGTCAACTGTCGATTCGTAAAATTCAATCATCTCAAGATAAAAAGGAAAAATGGTGGAATAAGCTTGAACTGCCTCCATTGACGCAACATCAATAGTTAGAGTACATAGGGAATTGTAAATATATATGCAACCCTCGTGAATGTTGATGCAACCTAGTATCTAGTGGAACGCAGCCACAACATTAATAGGGAAATTGGCATAGTCAACATTAGACCATGGAGTGTTACAGTACATGTAGTGCCCTAGCATATACTCCATAATTACCATCTCATCCCCTAACACAAATGCATCATTCTCTTTTTCAAATCTACCATAAACGGACTGCAACTTTTGATCGAAAAAGTTGTCTGTCATTGTACACTTCATCTTAATCGATTCGTCATATTTGCTTTTCTTACGCAAGTAATAGAACATTACATCTACATGCTGCCAATACAAATTTTTAAATTACAATAAAAGATTTGGGTCATGAATAAAAATTGTATAAACATGAAACATTCAAAACATAATAAGTATGATGTTTGTATAACATCTCATTATACTAAAATAATAAACATAACATAGTTTAAGAACATGTTAAATAAATGATATTGGTATCATATCAATATAATATGTATACAAAACAACATAACATAGTTTAAGGACATGAAATATATAGATGAAATTGGTATCATATCAGTATAATATGTGTATGCAGACATTGCAAAGTGTCCAAAACCCTATATTTTGGTATCATGTTGGTATATTATCAGTATAATATCTGTAAGCAATAATATCAAGTGCAAAAAATTAAACTTACAAAGGAGGAGATAGGCTGGATTTGGGTGATCAATGTGTAAAACCATTCCTTATCAGTGATATCAGCGATTGAAAAATCAAAAGCTCAGCATCATGGTATACTTTATTTGACCTAAATAATGTGACAGATGTTAATATTAATGTATTATAAGTAACAAAAATATTCGGAATGCAAATTTAATCTCTAAGAAAACTTACTTCGAGCGCTTCAGCTGACCCTTGAAAATCCACTCATCAAACTCAGCTACAACACTGCTGTCTATATCTTCAAGTAGACAGATGTCTATGGGGGATAGTCGTCCCTTCACAATCTCCTTTCCTTTATGTTTATCTCCAGTAGGATGCCTCCCCCTTTTATTAACTATAAGAGGTGGAAGAAGTGGAGTGTGATTTTTAGTAGAGATGGCTGAAGTCGCAATATTGACAGCTGACTCAACAATTTCATCAATCGTGTTTTCTCGTTCACATTCAACAAGTGCATGATCTTTCGATTCATCCTTTTCGGCAACCTGGGTTAGTGAAAGTAAACGAGAAATGTCCTAAAAGCAGATAAATTAAGGACAGTTGGATTCATAAAAACTACAAAAGCATAATCTTGAATTAATAAAAGAATCATATTCATGATCTTACCGGGGTTAATGATTTTTTCTTTCTTTTTTCACCTTCAGTGATTGTTGAGTCCGCCTTTAACATGAAAATGTACAATATTCATTGATAATGAAAATAAATGTAAATGACAAATCACAATCCAAATAAAGTGTTCAAAATTACCTTCCTCTTTTTGTCGGTATCACTAACAATCTCTTGCAATGCCGTCAAAATTTGGCTTGCAGCTTCAACATCTGTACATATTTCCCTACTAGTAGATTCTTCTTTACAATCATCTACTTTATTTACATCATCTTTCTGCATGAATGTATAGAGTTGGTATAACATCAATATACACAAGCAAACAGTAGATAACATCAAGCATACAGTATATAATATATTATATTCATGGTATAATGTAGGTATATAAATGGTATACTACTATCATATCATTATTATACTACAATGAAAGTCTAAAAGAATTCATTGGTTTTGAAGCTTGGAACATTTACTTTCTGCAATAGGGATTTCAGATAATTAATTTCTTCAAAAATCTTATCAAAACCCTCTTTCAACATTTTTTTGATCTCATTACAACAATTGCACTACCTTCCAGGTATACTCATGGTTGCAGTAGACTTATTTACAGGAATATTACCACCAATCGGTTTATTTATAGGAGACGACAAAAGAAATAGTGCGGGATCAACAAAAACATCGTAATCTAAAAATTGATGTTGGCCCCATCTTGTTCTGCAATCAAGCCATCCATGTATGGCTGCAGTAACTCGTTGGGGCTTCCTACAAAACTTTTGAACTAAAAATAGACAAATATGAGATCATAAAAAATTTGACAATAAAGAATATTTCAATTATAATATAAATGTTGTGTATAATATATGATCAAATACATGAAAAATTACCTTATTAACAGATAAATTGTTCAGCACCTTTTCCATGCTCTTGAAATTGGGTGTGCCAATGCAAGTCTAGTTTAGTATACAAGAAAATCCATTGATACATCGATTGGTAAGCAAACCATCAGTATCAACAAAACACTCATAAAACCAAACTTGTAATGCGATTGGAAACCCAAGAAGCCTGTACATAATCGGGTATTTGCCCCTCCCAGCTTCCAGCCGGATTGCATTCACTGCAAAATTAACCTTCATGAATTCTATTTTTGTGTCAAAAAGAACCCTGCCCAAGGGATAATCCATATATTCACCAGTTTGTACAAGTTCAAAATCAACTTCATTTACCAACTTTTCCATTTTATTAGGAAACAAAAAACAATTAATGAACAATAAAACTGCAATCTTCACAGCATCATCATAATTCTCCCATACCCTATTTGTAAATGCGTCAACTATACACTTCTTTTTTATACGAGCCACTCCCTTAAAGTATTTATCCTTCAAAATTTCACCCTTAAAGCCAGTTGTAATGTTTTGGTGCATTTCAAACCCATTATCATTATAAATTCAACTATAGAAAATTTTGCAATAATTTTATTGAAATTGAAGACCAGAATAGACTCGTCTTCTTGAACAACCTCTTTCAACAATATGTTATGAACAATATATTAATATTCTTGTAGGTATACAATACCAAAATAACATGTTAAAAAGTGTATAATAACAAAATAAAAAGGTGTATAATATCAAAATAATCATTCCAATGAATATAACATCATTATACATCTTTATATCAGAATAAACATTATAATAGTATAGCATCTTTATACTCTATTATCGTAGTTCAAAGAAAGTTAAACAGACTACACAACCATTCACTATCACATTCAGACGATACAAATACAAGATTCAGAAGAATGTCATTTACCTTGTTCTAGGCATTTACAGTTGTCTTGTTAGTAGAAGATGAACACTCGTTCTTCATTGTAACAGTGGAAATCGTAAGTAAATGAAAACTGAATCAAAGAAGACAGAGAGATTAGGGCACAAAAATGGAAATAACCTAATCGAAAGCTGAATCGCAAGGATGTGATTTGCGTGCATATATATATATATATATATATATATATATAGTAATTCTGAATGAATAATACATGTATAACATAAGAATAATACATGTATAATATTTGAATGACAGGAAAATATGCGTGAATAGTGGTATAATGTGATGATAATATCAGAGTAATTCAAGTATAATGTGAGGTGCGGGCATATATATATATATATAATATGTACTTTAATTTTGATTGAATAATGCCGGTATAATAAAAAAATAATTCATGTATAATGTGTGTGAATAGAGGTATAATGTGATAATAATTTCATAATAATGTGGGGATAAACGAATAATGCGCATATATATATATATACTTTATTTATGACTGAATAATGTAAGTATAACAAACGAATAATTCATGTGAATAGCGGTATAATGTGAGAATAATTTCATACAGTTATTTATATAATTGATTACATATATAAATAATGTGAAATACAAATATATATATATATATGTATATACATATTGTAACACCCCGGAACTTTGTGATGACGCCACGTCGTGAATAGGCATAAAAATAAATCAAATAAAGTAATATTCGATATTAGCTTGAATTAGTTCGGTATTAGTTTGAATTAGCTTGAAAAAAAATAAATACATAGGATGAAATGTAGCATTAGAAAATTTTATGGATTAGTGAAAGTAGTAATTGGGAAGTAAGAATAAATTGATGATTTAAATTTATATATATATATAACTTTATAATGTAAAGTTTAATTAACTCAAGTGATTAGAAAGAAAAAAAATCTAGAAATTTGGATTTTAGCTGAACAGAGCATGAGCAAATTGAAAACAAAAAGGATTGGAAGCTAGAAAATTTTGGTTGCTCGATTCGGTTGGTGAGAAGATGCACCTGGAAAGTTAGGGAAGGAGGTTTGGAGGTGACTTTATAAATGAAGAAGAACCAGAGGAGTGGTGTGTGCTGGTGGAGGAATGAAGAGAGGAGTTGCAGAGTGTGAAGGAAGAAGAAAGGGAAACAGAGAAAAATGAAGTTGCTGCAATCCGGGCATGAAGAAGAAGACAGAAGCTATTGTTGCTGGTCTGGGGCGTGGATAAGAGGACAGCTGGTTGTTGTTGCCACTGTTGGACGAAGGAGAAAGATGAAGGCATCAGTGGTGAAGTTGCTGCTTCGAGACATTGTTGCACGAATAGAGCAAGGAAAGGGAAATAGAGAAAGATGAAGTTGTTGTTCGGGCTGTTGTTGTAGAACCATGAAAGGAAGTTGTGGGTGATCCGGAGTATGGCAGTGGAAAAATGAAAAAAAAAATGAAAGAGGAAACACTCTAGCTGCTCATGCTCTATTTTGAAGATGAAGAAGCTAGTTGTTGCAAACGGTGAAGAAGAACAGAGAACGGAAGCTGGTGTATGTGATCCGGACGAGGGTGTGCTGAAATGAAGAAGCTGTTGTGTTGAAAGAAAGAGAAGAAATGGGTAGGCGTGCAAATGTGCTGCTATGTCATTGCACAAGCAGAGGAAGGAAATGAAAGTAGAAGTTGCTGCTGCTACTACTATTACTGCTACTGAATGAAGAAGAAACAATGGAAAGAAGAGGAACCGAGCTACTATAGGTCACGCGAGGGAAGAAGGGGAAGGAACCAACTGCTACTGGGTTGAAGATGAAGACTTAGTTTGACTGTGAACCACAAACAGAGGAGGAGAAGGAGAGGTTGAAGCAGCTGGATGTGAGGTGAGTAGAAAACAGAGGAAAGGAATTTTGCTGCTGGTGAAATGAGAAGAAAAAGATGAGGCGAGGCAAAGGAAAGGGGGAGCTGAACTTGAAGGAGATGGGAAACATTGGGTTAGCTCATTCGTGATGAAGAGTGGATACACAAGCAGCTAGTATGTGGTTTAATTTGTGAGTGTGGGTCGTCCCTTATTGCTGGTTCGTGAAGAGCAAGAACAAGGAAATTTGGTTCTTCTGGGTTTTTGGATTGGGTGTTCAAATGGTTACGATTTGGTTTTTATTTTCTAAGTAGAAGAGGTATGGTGGTATGTGATACTTGAACCTGGAAGCGTAGATGGAAGCCAGGAACTTTGCTATGCTTGCATAAACTTGTATGATTGTATGATTGTTTGAAAAACATGTTCTATTTATGTATATGTATGTCATATAAAATCAAATCCTGTACCCAAGAACAAAGAGAACCTAGAATCTACTCAATTTGTAGACAATGGCTAGAATAAGAAGATACGCTATTTGATCCACCACTTCTGACAAGGCAGAGCAGAGGAATCAAGGAATACTGCTGACATGGAGGCCTGAATGGAGAATATGATGAACAAAGTCACTCGGAGGGTTATGGATCAACTGATGTGGACTCTACCCTAGACATTCCCTCAGGCAGTTCCCCAGCCTTAAGTGCCTAAACCCATCCAAGTTTAGCAGCCAGCACCTACGGCCCTAGCTCCTGAATATTAGAGGACTTAGGAGGATCTGGATGATGAGAAATAGAGGAAGATGCTGATGGAGCTACATAAGCTTCACCATCCGCAGTTTGATGGTACCACTGACTACATCGCAATTGATCACTATTATCAGGAGATGGAGGAACATCTCAATGTACTAAAGGTAATGGGTTCACGAAGGGTGGCATTGGCCTCACATCATTTCAAGGGACCAACAAGGAGTTGGTGGTGTATGATGAGGATGGACCCTAACACGGATGCTGCGACTATGAGCTGGGAAAAGTTCACATAGATCTTCTGAATAAAATTCATCCTTGAAGTGATATTGAGTAAGCTACAAGAAGAATTTGTCTGACTAAATCAATGGAACGTGACTGTAGTCGAATATGAGAGAAAGTTCACTGAATTGGTCAAATTATTGCTAGAGCTGACAAGAGAAGATAAGATGAAGGCCAATCATTTTGTACAGGGTCTCAAAATGGAGATCCGAAAGATAGTGAGCACTTTGGGCCTAAAGACATACAGGGATATCTTAGAAAAAACCCTAACCCCAGAATAAGAGCTCAACTTGGAACAAAGGTTGAGGGGGAAGAATAAGAGACCTGGGAATGAAAAAGATCAAAGGGCTTAGAAGAAAAGCAAGAGTGGTGGGAAGACACCATAGAAATAGGAGCAGAATAAAAACTAGTCAAGGGAGCAAACAAAGAGACAAGGGTTGTGCTACGTGTGAAGGCAAAGAGGCCATATAACTAGAAATTTTCCAATTGCACCAATGCAGGCTCCCCAGCAACAGCAGAACACTCAGGGAGGAGGTCAGAATGGTTGTCCTCAAGTCAGGCAATAACAATAGAATGCCAATCAGGGGCAGAACCAGGGCCATGGTCAGAACCAGACTAGAATGTTTACTGTTGAGGCTTAAGAAGATCAAATCCCTACTATGGAAGGTACATTCCTACTATTTAATGTTTTTGTGAGACTGTTATCTGACTCGGGTGGCTCGAAATTATTTATCTTTGAAGAACTAGCTGATAGGTTACAACTTGTGACAAAAACACTACCCATAACTTTAAAAGTGTCCACCCTAATAGGGACCACTATTACCTCAAAAAGAATGTGTAGTTGTGACCTAATGTTCATGAACAAAATCATAATAGTTGACCTATGTACTTTACCTTTTAGGGCTATGATGTAACCTAGGGATTGACTGGTTAGATCAGTACCAAGCTCAGATAGACTATCCTATAAGACGAGTAACCATAACCCTACCTTCTGGGAAGACCTATAAAATCAACGGGGACATGCGGAGACTACCAAGAAGTCCAACTGTAGCCATGCTGAACTACTTAAAGTAGAAGAATAAGTTCAAGGAGCTCTCTGAAGAAGAACATGTTGATCTAAAAAGAACCGAAGACCTACCAGTGGTTAGCGAATACGAGGATGTGTTCCTAGATGACTTACCTAGACTACCACCACTTAAAGAGTTAGAGTTCAAGATTGAACTTTACCCTGGAACCAACCCTATGCCATACATCCTTACAAAATGGCTTCGGTGGAACTGATCAAATTGAAGTCCCAACTAGATGAGCTTAGGGAGAAAGGCATCATCAAGCCAAATGAATCACCCTGGGGAGCTCCTATACTTTTTGTCAAGAAGAAAGATGGTTCCATGAGACTTTGTATCGACTACCGGAAGCTGAACCAAGCAACAGTGAAGAATAAGTATCTTTTGCCAAGGATTGATGACCTATTTGATCAATTAAGAGGAGCCACTTATTTCTCAAAGATTGATCTTAGGTCTGAATATCATAGTTGAGAATCAAAGAGTCTGATATACACAAGATGACATTTAGAACAAGATACAGACACTTTGAGTTCAATGTGATGCCCTTTAGTTTAACCAATGCCCCAATAGCCTTCATGGACTTGATGAATTGAGTGTTTAGACAGTATCTTGACCAGTTGTGTGGTATTCGTAGATGATATCCTAAACTACTCCAAGAGGTTGAACACTTAAAACACCTGAGAATCATGTTAGAGATCCTCAGAAGAAACCAATTGTATGCTAAGTTTAGCAAGTGCGAGTTCTAGATGAACATGGTCAAGTTCCTTGGCCATGGCAAAGGGTTTCTCTGTAAATCCTGAGAAAGTGGAAGCTGTTATGGATTGGAAACAACCTAAGATAGTCATAAAGATAAGAAGTTTCTTAGGCCTTGCTAGATACTATAGAAGATTTATTCTAAACTTTTCCAAACTAGCAGAACCTATGACCAAATTAACTAGGAAGGGAGTTAAGTTCGATTGGGATGAGAAGTGGGAGCAATCATTCCAAGCACTAAAGGGGAGATTGGCTACGGTCGCTATCTTGGTCACTCCAACCCACAGTATTACCTTTACCCTTTATATTGATGTTTCACCAAGTGGACTTGGAGCAATGTTGATGCAAGAAAGACAAATAGTCGCTTATGCCTCGCGACAACTGAATATCCATGAAAAAAATTACCCTCTCACAACCTAGAGTTAGCAACCATCACGTTTGCCCTAAAAACTTGGAGACATTATCTTTATGGTGAAAAGTTTGATCTCTTTTCTGATCACAAGAGTTTGAAGTACATCTACACTCAGAAAGAGTTGAACCTCAGACAACGTAGGTGGATGGAGTTCCTTAAAGATTATGACTTTTAATTACACTACCATCTAGGGAAGGCCAATGTAGTGGTTGATGTTTTGAGTAGAAAGTTCAACAAAGAAGAAGAAGAAAAGGGCCAGATGTACCAGTTGTTGAGAAATTTAGGCTTGGTGTGACCTTAGATGAAAAACAAGCCTATTTCTATGGCATGTCTTGCCAACCAGGTCTTCTGCAACAGATCAAGGAGGAGCAAGGGCAAGACTAGTGGCTCACTAGCCTGATAGAAGGAGTTGCACAGGGTAAGCATAGTAATTTTAGGATAGATGCTGAGAATACCCTAAGGCTCGAGGAGAGGATTTGTGTACCTCAGAATGGAAAAAGTAAGCAAATCATACTGGGTGAGGCTCATTAGACCAAGTATACGATGCATCCAAGTGGAGATAAGATAAGCCAGAACCTCAAAAAGACTTACTGGTAGAGAGGAATGAAGAAAGATGTAGCTAAATGCTTAACTTGTCAACAAGTGAAAGAAAAACACAGGAAACCCTATGGAATGTTACAACCACTCCCTATCCCTGAATGAAAGTGGGATAACATTGCCATGGACTTTATCAGTGGTTTACCCAAGAACCACAAATGAGAAAACACTGTTTGTGTGATGGTAAATCATCTCACTAAAGTGGTTCATTTCCTACCAATCAAATCCACAGACCAAGTCAGTAAACAGGGAGAATTCTATGTGAAGGAAATAGTAAGACTTTATGGTGTGCCTAAGAAAATTGTATCTGACAAAGACTCTAGCTTCACCTCTCAATTCTAGTAGAGTCTACAGAAGGAGATGGTAATAACTCACCATGAACACTGCTTTTCATCCTCAGACAGATAGGCAATCTAAGATAATTTTCTAGACCTTAGAAGATATGTTGAAATCTTGTATTTTGGACTTTACAGGAAACTGGAGCAAGTATCTACACTCAGCATAGTTTGCATATAACAATAGTTACCAGGCAAGTATCAAGATGGCTCCATTTGAGGCTCTTTATGGAAGACCATGCAGATCATCAAGCTGTTGGGCTGAACTTGAAGACCATGTATTGACTGGGCCAACTTGGTGGAAGAAATGAGCAACCAAGTCAAACTAATATAGAAGAGGTTGATTATAGCTCAGAGGCGTCAAAAGAGCTATGTTGACAAAAGAAGGAAACCCTTAGAGTTCCAAGTGGGAGACAAAGTGTTCCTAAGGATCGGTCCTCAAAAGGGTATCAAAAGATTTGGATTCACGGGAAAACTATCACCAAGATTTGTTGGACCCTTTGAAATTCTTAGAAGAATTGAGGAATATGCTTATGAGTTGGATTTACCCAATCAAATGACCTCAGCTCATAATGTATTCCACATGTCTATATTGAGAAAGTATGAACTATATCCCTCTCACATCATCCACTAGGAGAAAGTAAACATTCGGGTTGATGCTACTTACTAGGAAATGATCTCAATCTTGAGA
>JAJIYU010019823.1:0-10632 GCA_030144865.1 Tinospora cordifolia | reverse complement strand
TCATGGTCACGACACATGACCAAGCGCATGACCAAGTCGGTTATCAGGGAGCTGGCACATGATAACTACTCAACCCCACATTGTGGATCATGGGGATAACGTGGGGACGTTCGGATGATTACTGTTGTAGTTGGGCAACGTGGTAAATGAGTGTGCTGGGCACTCATGTTCGGTTACTAGGAGTGGCCGAAATAATAGGGCACATGGTGTGCCAGGTGGCTTAGTATTGCAACTGCATACCAGGTGGCAAACAGTGAACAAAGGGTCGTTACCTACTGATCTGTTCGAATTTATAGGGCACATGGGCGTGCTAGATGGCTTGTGTTCGTGACACATATGTTGATCTGTGGAAGCTGTTGGTAATCGAATGCTGGACCAAGCCAAGAACAAAGGCGTGAAGCATGTGTGCTAAAAATTAGGAACAAGTGCAAAACTGATAGCCACATATAAGGCATCTAAGGGTTAGTTGTAGGGTTGCAACTGACCATCACTTTGTATAAATAGAGCCTCTGTGTTCTGGGGAAAACACAAGAGGTGAAAACTGTAATCCCTTCAAGTGATAAATACAGTGATTTCTTGGTTGCCTTATCTTGTGTGTTGTGCCTTGTCTCCTCTTTCTTACAGTGAACACCTAGTGTTAAGTGTGTGCTGCTCGTGGTCGGACCCTTAGGCATTTCTCCAAGTAAACGTGATAATCACTCGGTCATCCTCGAGTGCTTATGCTTGGAAGGTGCACTTGAATGAGGGAAATCGAGTTGGTTTGCTGAGATCAAGGTCGGACCTTGGTGCATAACAGGTAAGAGGGTGTCGCTGAACAGTGATCATCAATTGCACTGCGTGACCCGAATTGCTACTACGCCAACCCTGTGTTCGGCTACTGCGCAAGGCAAAAAATTTCGGTAACCCTTCAACCTCGTGACAATCCAAGTACGACACTTCATCATCCAAAAGGAGAGGGAGACTCGTTTCTCCAATTAATGTGTGTGATCCCGACACCAAGATGGATCACGCATCTCAAGGAAGTTGCGATGGTTGTGATCTTTCGGGAGATGAGAGGAATATTAATGTACGCATGCCAATAAAAATAGAAATTTTCAATATTTTATATTTACTACATTCTTTGTGCGGAAAAATAACTCTTGGACTAGTACGAATTTTTAATAGATGACTATGCAAAAGTTTTATCTTTATTTCTTGAAGAGTAAAAGGTAAAAAAAGCAAATACTAGAAGAAAAACACACTGCTGACCTTAATAATAATAATAATTAGTAAAATAACTTTATTATTATTAAATTGTACCTAATTTTGTTATTTTAACAAAAAATAACTTTACTATTTTGATTAAAATAAATAATTCATTATTTAAAAATATTATTGTTCTAACTTTTTGTTAATAATAATAATTAGTAAGGTTTGATGAAGTACAATTTTTATTTCTTTTCACATTTTTATGAAATCTTCTTTTTGTCTTTTTAAGAACAAAACTACTATTTTTATCAGATTTAATTCTTTTAGTAAAAACGAAATTTACTTTTTTAAACTTATTATTTTATCAAAAAAGTTATTAGAAAATCATTTCTAATACGTTCAATAATACACCTTAACAATGTATTATTATATTATTAAAAATATTTTATTATTTTAGTAAAATCATTTCTTTATAATAAAAATCATTTTATTATTTAAAATTTTAATGTGCCACCGACCATAACAATATATTAATACCCAAAAAGTTTTATAAAATTATCATGCATAAACCATAACAATATAATAATTTTCATCTTCAGATGCCCATCTAATACATGTTTGTCTCCTCATCCACTTAAAGTTAATATGCTAAACCTGCAAATAAAAGTTAGAAATTTTAATTAATTAACGAACTCTTTGTTTTGGCAAATGCCAGCTTGCTGTAACAATAAGTATCAAAGCCCCTTTGTCTCTCCCTTTAACTTTTTAAAAAAAATAAAAAGTAAATCATGATAATTGATAGATATAATTGTCGTCAAAGTCCCTTACATCTACTATCACTGCACTAACCTTTCTTTTAATAATAAGAAAAATAATAATAATCCAAGGTTTTACGAACACAAAAGACGCGTCAAGGCTTTAAGGCTTTAGTAATTTCTGTCAGAATATCTACCAATTAGATCAAATAATCCAAAATTTATCTTTTCAACCCCACTTGTTAACTCTTATACGTTCAAACTCTCCCTCAGAAAAACTTCATCCCTATTCCCTGTTGCATAATTATATCTTTCTATTTTTTTTTTAATATAATCCTTTTACCATATAAGATATATGTATATTCATCAGGTTTATCTTCTTCACAAGTTGACATCCAATCCGAGATTTCAGTGGGTCGGTGGATGCACAAGTAGAAAAAGTACAGTCGTGGGAGGTGAAAATAAAGAAGCTAGCAAAAAGTGCAGAAACTTGAGAAAGGAGAAAGGGATTCCATGGCATAGCTGCAGGTTGTGTCATTAGATAAAAATTACTGTACAGTGATGAAGCAACAACAGAAAAAGAGACTGAATTGACTGGGAATGGCCCGAATTACTCTAAAGAACGCCGCACAAACAGTCGCTACCTTTTCTACTACTTCTGCAGCGGATGCCTCAGTCGCAGAACTGAGAGAAATCCGCTAGAAGATTTCTCCTTCCTCCCCTCCTCATCGTCTCCAACCTGCCGCCAAAAACTAGGAAATTAGATCTTTGATCACTGAAATGGGAAAAAACTAGGAAGTATTAGAGCTCAGACACAAGATTGTTGGGCATCACTGTACCTCCTTGGCTACTTGTTGCAAGAACTCAATGATTTCTGAGAAGTCGGGCCTCAATGTTGGATCCTGCTGCCAGCATCTCTCTAAAAGATCTGTCAGCTTTGGGTGAGTGTTCTTTGGGATTGTAGGCCTTAGGCCCTGGGCAATCAAGTGAAAAACCACGTCTCAACTCTCTCAGCCATAGTACATCATAAACGCAAATAACACAACATGATAAAAAAGGAAGTATAGCATTATCAAATTTGTATTGTATATACCTTTTGAACAACGCCTACTGCTGCTTGTAAAGGGGTTAAGTACTCATATGGAAGCTGGAAAAGTGAGTGCTGGGAGTTACTTGGTATTGATCTAATAGGAGGGATTCACCCAAAAGATTTCTAGAGGGCATTAAAGCATTATTACCTTTCCTGTTAGCAGCTCCCATAGAACAATACCAAAGCTGAAAACATCTGCCTTGTGGTCATATGGCTTGTGCTCAATAACCTGCAATAATAATAAGTCAAGCAAGTAGTAATGCAACATATATAAACGTCAAGAACACCACTGGTCTATTGCTCTAATCAAGGAGAATCAATGCATAATCTTGAAGAACTAAAGAAACCAAAAGTTCTCAACTCATCCTAAATAATCAAATGAAGCAAAAAGCAAATCTCTACATGCTGTTACAGGCCCTGCATAAATGCCAAAGCATCAGGTCCTGGTACCAATTATTTATAACACATTCAACAAAATAGTCACTCCAACAATCTCTACGACCATATTTACTTGTGGAGCCTCGATTCCTCAGTAGCTCATTGGTAGAGTGATCGGCTGTTAACTGATTGGTCGTAGATTCGTATCCTACATGGGGTGATTTGATTCATTCTGAATGAAGCATGTAAGCCAAGCCATTCACAAGCCATTTTGAATCCCATATCAGACTAAAAGAACAGAGTACAAACTTTCAGCATGCTTTCAAAGTCATAAACAAGTAGACTTAAACCCAGCAGAGCCTTTTCTTAACTACATGAGCTTCAACAGTCTCTACCACCTTGTTGAGCATCAAGACAAGTAAGCCACGCAATTCATAAGCCGTTTTGAATCCCACATCAGACTAAAAGGAGCAGAACACAAATTTTTAGTATGCTTTCAAAGTCATATACAAGTAAACTTAAACTCAACAGAGACTTTCCTTAATTATATGAGGTTAACTTCATAAATCCAATTTCTTCATTCTGCACTATAAAGGGCCAAGTTTACATTATTTAGGTTACAAGTAGTTATAACTTTCAGGTTATAGATGCCACCCCACAATTATGCATAGAAAAGGGATAAACATCATCTTTTAAGAAAGCAAGAAAACTTTTGATATTCATTACAACTATCAAAGGGATATGGTCAACAAGCCAAAAAATGTTTGGATATACCCACCTCAGGAGCCATCCAACGATACGTTCCTGTCTCAGCCGTCATCACTCCAGATTGAGATTGCACCCTAGCAACCCCAAAATCAGCAACCTTAACAACCTGCACAAAAATTATGAATGTTCTAGGAAAATTAGCATAAAACAAGTATTCTGACATGGCAAGATTCACATATTTATTCATGCTATAGCAATAAATGTTGAAAGAAAGAAATAAACTGAATTGTAAAGGTATAAAAGGCCCCTCACTTCATTTTCATCCATTAAAAGATTAGCAGCTTTCAGGTCCCTGTGGATAATATTGTTTTGGTGCAAATAGTTCATTCCCTTTGAAACATCAATTGCTACTTTAAGCAAAGATGGAAGCTTGAAGACTCCCTTTTGCTTATGCAGGAAATCGTACACACTTCCACCAGGCATAAATTCTGAGGATACAAATATTAAACTTGGAAGTAAAACTAATAAGCTAGACAAAGAGTTCAAAAAAGCGCCCAGCATATATATATATATATATAGACAAAATTCTCCAAAGCTATATAACTTTACCCGTCACAATGCACAAGTTAGGAGGTCTAGTGCATGCACCAATGAACTGTACAACATTCTTGTGCCTAACCTTCCTGAGATCAAAAAGGGGACAAAATTGAAATATATGAAGAAACTCTATAATTGGAGAAGCAGCAGTAAGACCAATAAAACCCCATCTCCTCAAAATCTCAAAAAGAAAAAAAAAATCACTCACACACAATTGTCTACTGTAATTTTTTGCTTCAAGATCTTCATCAAATAATAATATATCAATTAGATTATAGCACTTACCTTTATTAGAACTATGGGAATCAATGACGTGTGTTGAATAAATGGTAATCCACAAATAATAATTTGAATATAAATGCATAAACTTAAAACCACATTAACTAACTATATCAGTCAAAGTTACCAACCAACGCATTTTGCGCTGCATGCAGTTATTATAACAAATTAACTACAATTCAAGCAATCCATCACCAAAAATCTTGAAGTAATCTGGGGAAGTTCAATTTGATGCACAGATGTTTTTTTAATGGACAACGTAGAGAAGTACATAACGGTTTTTAATCAAACTTATGCTACCAAAACTCGAGTACGGATGTGGGCATAGGTACATATATAGAAGTCTTAATACTTTCATTTTCAACTTTTGCGATATGGGTACTCATCAAAAGCTTTTATTAACAACTCATTCTCAGGTTTCCTCTCATCATCTAGCTAAACTCCATCTTCCCATATCATAATCATATTTGAAAGGCATTTGTCCCACCTAAAGTAAAAGCATTCGTGTGTTTGTTAGTAAATACTTTAAAGATGTTGCAGAAAAGGTTGTCTAATACATGCTTTTCTCCCCATTGTTGCATTATGTGTTTGCAAAAAGTACACCGTGGTGAGCATATATTCTTTTCATGTTCAATCAAGAGGAAAATGTGGAGTTATTGATTTTAATCTTCGACGGAAGATTCAGCCTCCTCAGACAGCATTTAAGAACTGCACAATTGTCAAAAGAATGCTGGCAGATGCGGCAAGGCCGTGAACAAGAAGTATGCCGAAAAGCATATGGAAGGTCACAAACAATTTTAATAGTGTCTTCATTTTCTTCTTCTTGGAGGGGGAGAGGGGTTCTCAAGAGAGGCTGGAGGATAGAGAATGACAATAGCTCTCAACCAGGACACGTGTCCACCGGGCAAAGGTGCATAGATACATGACAGAGAGAATGGGACGGGAGTATCTGTCGCATACGAGATGCATGCAAAATGTGCTCTTAATGTGTCCAGGACAAGTGGAGGCAAAGGAGAGACCATGTGGGAAAATAGGCTTATTGCACCACATGGCAAGCATGTTGCAGCTACCACTCTCGTGATGAGGAATGGGACTAGACCATTAGAGATAGGGATGGCAAGTGGTCAAAACAAGAGGAGGACTCACGAGTCAATGAATGTCAAGGCATGTAAAGCTCAAAGAGACGAGGTGCTACATCATAAAGTTTTGAGGCCAGTAGCACAGGACTTGAAAGGCAAGAAGGGCAACATTATTGGATAATTCACAAGTTTAAAATGAAGATATTATCTTGGAATGTGAGGAGATGTGGGGACAGGAAGATGCAAAGCTCGACACATAGGTTAATTCAAAAAACAAACCTGGATATTGTTACATTACAGGAATCTAAGACAGAGTGGATTGCAGGTTGATCGGATAGTTATGGGGAGGAAGGTCTAAAAGGTGTGGTGGTGGTTTATTGAAGAGAGTGGTGGTGGTGGTTGATTGAACGGAGTGGTGGTGTTGTGGGAGCTGAGCATCATAAAAAATTGATCAGTGATTTTCAAATTGTAGGATAGAGCCATCTTCAAGGCTCAAAACTTTAATTTCACCCTAAACTTCGACATGGAAAATTTGCATTAATTCAAAGAAGTTCAAGAAGTCTTGAGAATTATTGTAAAAACTCGCTAATTTAGAGAAGAGAAGTTAAGAGAAGTTAAAAGAATATATATATATATATATGCTAAAATATGCATAATTACTACTACATATAATAAAAACAAACTCAAAATAGATATTTTCATGTATGGAAGTACAAATATAATGATTTAAAACATGTTTTATATTCACAATGTTTAACGCGTCTCACATAGAATTATTTCCATTGAGTTGAAAATTTTGAAATTATAGCATTCGATCTGAGTTCATTTCCTATGTTTTGATGTTTAATCTTAGGATGTGTTGTTTCTCAACGTATACTTTGCTAATCTGAATTTTATCATCATGACATTAATTCATTAATTTACTATTTAAGTGTTTCTTTCAATCTTGTCTTATGAGAGTTAACTAAAAAAAATACCTTTAAGAACACTTTCAATGTATTTCTGGCTTTTATGTTATTTCAACTTTATTTATTTATTTGCTTCTTTTCTTATCTTTTTGCTACAACATATCAAATAATTTATAATTCATTAGCTTGTTAATATTTTACACTTACTGTTATGGTAGTCGATGTAGTTGAAAATAATACATTATTATTATTATTTCTTATTTTTTATTAATGAAATAACTTTTATACTTCTTTGTCGAATTTCATCTAATTTTGTTTGATTTTTTTAATCCTTTTTGCTAAATTTTTGCATTTTATAATTAAAAAAAGAAAATTTTGTCGAAGTTTATCAAGCATTTTAAATTTCTTGAATTTTGTGGCAAATTCTTACAACTTCTATTTACATCTGCTTCCCATTTCAATTGTAAAACAAGGGAAATAATTCACGTAAGTTTGCAAAATTTCGAGAAATTTTCGAACTATGCCAACATTTAATGGTGTTTAACAGGCATATACAAGCCATCACGGGCAGTGGGAGGGAATCTTTTTGGATGAACTAGCTAGCTTGAGCATTATATGCAAGGGGGGAATGGCGCATTGTGGGTGACTTTAACACAACAAGGTCAATTCAAGAGAAGCTTAATAGCACAAGGCTCACTAGAAACATGCAAGAGTTCAACCAATTGATCCAAGAGTTACAACAAGTGGATCTTCCACTAAGTCATAGATAGACATCGTCCCATATGAGATCTCCTATTTGTTGAAGAATGGATCGGTTTTTGGTATCTACTAAGCGGCTGGAGCTATTCCCATTTAATAAATAGTTAGTACTATCAAGAACTGCATCAAACCACAAAGTAATTATCCTTGATATCTTGCTTGAAGAATGACATGGTTGAACAATAAGAAGCAACTTGATCACAAAGTGAGTCAAAACCAAAAATATTGAAAATAATGGTAAAACGTTATGAGTTAGGAAGTAGAAGATGGTGGATTGGAAAGACAAATGGAACAAAGAAGACCTTCATGGAAGTAGCGAGTGGCGACGCAAAGGAAGAAGAGTGGACTGAACTAGTAAAGAGAAGAAACAAGGATAGAATAGTCCCCTCCCTAAGTCAAAACCAGGCCCCACAGAAGGAAAGAAAAGACAAAGTTACTTGGTCTAGAAAAGGAAATGTGGAATCCAAACTACAAGAGATAGGGATTAGAAGGATGCAACGTGGTAAGAAACTCATTGAAACCTTTTCCACAAGATGTAAGAGGTTCTTCGTTCATCACAATGGAGATCGCTTGGATTTAGTGGAGGAGAATAGGGGAAAAAACTACAATTTAAAACTTGATTACGATGGTGTTGTATGGCTGAAAGAGGCAGTGAAGAAGTGTACACAATATCCAAGAGATGGAACTTTCAAGAGGAGTAGAAGAGGGAATGACTATGTGGTGATTGTTGAAAATTACTACAATAGCAAAGGGAGTTTGTTGAAGATACCCAAAATTTCGCAAGCCAGTAGTTGGTCAATATACATTTTGGAGGAAGACCTTTCTAGAGGGTGGATAAACTTAGGACATGCTCTAAGCACAATGATAATGAAGGAGAAACAAGGGAACACCCAAAGGAAGGAGGAAGGAAATTGGACGAAGCAGAGAAGTGAAGGACAAAGATGAAAGGCCAGAGGGGAACATATGGTTAACGACTTGCAAGAGGGGTTGAATAACAAAAATGTATTGATGGTAGTTAGGGAGTGGGCTTCTTTGAGTTGGTAAGTGATTTAGGAGGACATAAGCATAACAATGGAATAGTGGAATGGGATGTGATAATAAGAAGGTTAGATGCAACAAGGGCATTGCTATACTGCTAGAACAAGGAGGAAACAAGGAGGCTAATGAAAGGAAATAACAAAATGAAGACTGTGCAGTGGAGAGTAAAAAGTTGGCATGAAGAAAAAAGATGGGAAAAAATGAAAATCCACTGTAATAGGATCTACATAGGGGTGGAAGGCATTCCCCCCCTCAATGGTCAATGAAAACAAAGCTAAAGATTGCAGAGCAGTGTGGAGGCCTATTGGAAATAGCAAAGGAGACATGGGAGGGCTCGAAGTTGGAGATGGTAGTGATGAAGGTAAGGGGTAGAGAATCTGGCTTTCTGCCAACATTCATAGAGATTTACAAGGATGAAGGGGTAAAAGAGTTAAAGATTGTTTGATCCGAAAAGAAAAGATGCCCAAAGGTCAATAAGGGAAAAAAAGGAGATATAGAAGTCGCCAAAAAAATTTCCTAGCGAGGAAAAATCCTAAAGAAGATTTAATGGAGATGTTGATTTCAAGTATGGTGGCAGAGTGCTGAGGACAATGATGGTGATAGGTGGTGGAGAGACAAACCGGTGACTAGCAGAGATCAGATAAGGATATTAGATGTGTGCGATGGGATAGGATGATGCTAAGAGGGGAGAGATGGACAAGGCAACACATGGCATCATGCTTGGCAAAGCAAGGCAAATTGATATGGCCCACCCTTAGTTTGCCTACTTTAGTCGGCCGAGCAAGGGAACAAATAGCATTGCGGGTGGGGGCCCTTAAGCAAGTTGTGGAAGAGACAAGAATAAGGGAGACCTAGGAAAGAAAAGCAAAGATTGAAGTGACATTGGGCCCACCATAGGCCCATTTGTTAAGGGACTTAAAACCTACAATAGAAGGAAAAAGGGAGAGCCGATTAGCTTAGGGGACCTATTAGAAAAATGGGATGGCCAACACTAGGATTCTAGCTCACTTGAGAAGGAAGAAAATAGTGAGGACAAGGAAGATATTTCAATTGAGATTGAGGAAGAGATGGAAGAGTTTGTTGTTGTAACATAGTTTGAAGCAAGCACTAAAAGTGACGATGAAGAAGGTGAGAAGTGTAATGAGGGAGAGGAAGACAGGTTTCACACAGAGGAATAATCATAAAAGGGTAACAAGCTACAACCCCCAAAAAAGATACACTTTGTTATTTTGTTCCTTCCTCACTTCATTCCTCCGCCCTCCTTCCCATCTTCTCCTCTTATCCAACTTTAGAAATTGGAAGAGGATGACTTTAAGAAAAGAAATACAAAATAGTAAGGAAGCAATGAGCAACTCAAAGAAGAATTAGAAGGGAACGACAATGAGGAAAGGAATGGCAGAAGAATGGAAAGGTGAGAAGAGGAAGAACAAAGACAAATGGAACAATTTCTAAAAACGGTAGATTTAGAGTTAATCTTGTTTAGTGAAGAAGGGCAATAAAGGTTAGCCAAAAGCGTTGATCATAACTATTAAAAATGAAGATTATCTCTTGGAAAATTCATGGTTGTGGGGTTAGAGAAGAAATTGCGAATGACAAGGACGATGATAGGGAAGATGGGTCCGAATACAGTAGCATTACAAGAAATTAAGGAGAGGGTAATACATTACATAATTAGAAAATTTTGGAAGCTCAAATTTGTGGATTGGATCATGTTAATTACATGGGACACAAGGATGGTCCAGGTGATAGAAAAATTGCTAGCATTTACTCTATCTCAATAAAAATTAGGAATGAGGGAGAACTCTTCACAGATATATCTCTGATCATTGGCCAATACTGATGGAGATGTGGGA
>JAJIYU010019822.1:0-10632 GCA_030144865.1 Tinospora cordifolia | reverse complement strand
CACCTTGCCATGCACCTTGCATTATATTGGTTGGTCCCCATGAAAGAATGAGTTTTGGATACAAATTATGGATAAACAAAGAGTTAGGACTACGCATATTCGCAAAACTCCCTGATGTTAATCAATACATTGCATGGCAATCAAATATGAAAAGACTCATGCTTAATCTGGTGGATTCATAAACACTAATCACTGGAAGCTATCAAGAATTAATAAATGATTTGAAATCCAAGTGGGAAAACTTGTTTATCTTAAGGATTGAAGTCCATATCCTCTCCCTTTCAGTAGATATAGGTTTATCATTCTGCACTGTACTTTGGGGTGTGTCAGTGAGCCTCGCAGTTGCATATTTGACTGTAATTATGCTTTTAGAGTTTTTTTTTTCTTTTTTAATTAATTTCTCTGCTGCATTGTTTGTTCTTTGCTGTGAGAAAAGAAAGAATTAAAGAAGAAAAAAGAAGCTGATGTTTCAGAGTTCTTCCCAATCTTACCCTGTTCTGGATCCATCTCAGGTTAGGTGAACTTGAGGAGCGTCCATGAGAACTTGTCTGATTTAGCAGCTGTTTACGTAGGTGATCCAGGGAAAAAGAAGAGAAGTGTGAAGGATGTGAGATGGTGTTGGAATGGACATGGAGATTCTGGGCAAAAGATTTTTGTCTATGCATCGATGATCATCATTCTTGCCATTCTTAAAAATGGCCAAATAGAGAGGCTATAGTTGGATAACTCAAACCTTACTAGCTAGCTGCCCAACACTATTATTGAGGTCCTACTCTTTTTTTTTTGATGTATTTATTCTTTTTTTCTTCTTGTCATCCTTTTCATGTTGAAATTCCCATCAAAGACAAAAGGGGATGCTACTCCTTGCAGCTGTACTTTATAACTCAAAATTTTAAGTTATGAAGATATTTAGCAATTAGTATTTCTTGATGAAGGGAGTCCAAAGATGGTGTTGGGTTTGATGTATTTCATCGTTTAATTTATGTTAGATCATCATCATCATCTTCTTCTTGATGAGATAACATGTGATCCAGAATGGCTATTTTGTTTGTTTGTTTGTTTGTTCGACCGTCCTTTGTGATCCAAGTGCTACTCTCAATAAAGGAGTGAGTTAAATGAATATGGTTACATACGTGATTTATGTTTGATTGGGGGTGCATGGTGTTTGTTTGTTAAGCATTCAAAGATACAATTTTCAGTCCTAAAAAGTTCGATGACAAAGATTTTCATATTTTGTAGAGGAAACAGGATGTTTTTAGAAATGGTCATCTTTTGAGTTTTTGGTTATCTAGCTGCATCGAAAATTTTGAATTATCAACCAAACAAAGCTTACGGCTTTCTTCTTTATTTATTATTTTTTTTCAGTTTTCATAAAATAGACATCCATCCTTCAAGAAAGCAATTTCTGTACATAAATAATGTCGACAAAATTTTGAGTATTTGCTAACATAAACAAGAATTGTTGTGAGTTATTGGAGTTCTATTCGGAAGAGTTTTAACCAAAGTGAAAGTATTTGGCAACACTTGTTATTAATTAAATGTAATGTATTGAGAAATGTTACATTACACATAACATGACAGTCTGAGTAATTCTTAATTATGCATGTTGATGCTTCGTACTAACTGTATATGGATATCATCTTATGTTTGTAGGAAAAATATAATGCTGCTATAACTGGGATGCATTGACACCTTGTGTAAGGTGGCGTCTTATTTAAAATGAGATAGAGAAATCTTTAACATACGCATGCATGCATGTTAATATTAGTTATAGGGATTCAAGGGAAAAGTAGAGTTGAATATACTAATTTTTAATATATATTGACCCAACCATATCAAGGCTAGGGGTGGGAATGGTGCTGAATTTTTTTATTTTTATTTTTTGTTTTTCCCTTGGGTGCCTGCACTTGCAATTTTTGGACTCGGGAATTAATGTGTTATTTGTTGGATACAATACAACACGGCTTCACCTCTAAGGGCATGTTTGGTAAGGGGGATTAGGATGTTATCCTATCTTATGTTTGGTGCTACATAAGATAGGTTAAAAATTAATTCGTCCCCATATCAATTATCTCATGTTGGTAAGATAATTCAATCCCACAAAAAAATGATAGGATTAAGTTATCCCACCTAAAAAAATAAATAAGGTTTTTTACTTTTAATTTCTTTTAAAAATATTTTTTTAAATTTTTATATGCTATCTTATCTCATTTTATTTTATCTCACCAAAATAATTATATCCCTTCCTCGCACCAAACAGAGTCTAAAGAGAAAAAAACAACTCACCATAAAAATTTAAATTTAAGGCAACAGTAATATAAATAAACAAAAGTAGAGTAATATCCAACATTCGTCCCTCGGAAACTAAACAGTGCACGTTATAGTGTTCTACACTTATTATTATTATGCTTCAGCGTAGTTTTTGTCGGCAGCCATTACGCTCCCAGTTGAGCAAATAAACACTACCAATTTGTGCGCTCCCATTTGAGCAAATAAACACTACCAATTTGTGCGAGCGTGCGGTCCTGCTTCCATCATCCTATTGGTAAAAAAGAAAAAGGCGGGAAAATTGGCATATTATACAATATTTTCTGATATGTTCTTGTAGCTTTCAGGACACAAGACCAGTTTTTGTTGAAATTTTATTAGGAATTATATTACTTGATGATTTCAATCTTGCAAGTTTATTTTGTGTGACTTGGACCTGGGTTTTCTTTTCTTTTCTTTTTTTTTTTCTTTTAGCCTTTTGAAAATCTTCAACGTACCTACATTAATTCCTTCTCAATGTAGCAATTTGTACTACTAAACCGAATTACCTTTTTTCTTTTCCCTATGATGAATGATCTAAAGCTGATTTATAAATTGTCAATCGACATCATCACTTAATTCTTATTCATCAATTCTTGGACGAAATCAGTCTTGCCATAGCTATCATAAATTATTATCTCAATTGCAAAGTGTGTGGTACTACATGTTAACAAATAATATCAATCATGTTGTTATTCAATTATTGTGTCAATTCATTACCACGGGTCTACCTCACGGCGGCTAATTTGTCATGAACATCGTCCATCTCCCATTGCTACCCAAAAATTTATAAAAAAAAAAAAAAAAATCTAAGTTATTTATTTGGTTTGATCCGTGCATGATGATTTCATGAATCATTGCTTGAAGACGCTTCGGTGGTAACCGAACAGGCATTATTAGCTTTCCCAATCCCTGATGATGATTTTAGGCAACACAGGTAAGCCAAACTTCTCTCAGAAAAGTTTTATTGCAAAACATAAAGAAAAAAGGAAAAAAAAAAGAAAGAAAGGGCCCTCGTTAATTATGAAATTGTCTCAAAAGATGGAAATAATTTTAACTTCCCTCCAGTCAAAGAAGAGAGGAGCAACTTTTTGTTGTTTGAGGAATATTTACATCAACGTGTAACGTGAACATTGTTAATTCACCAAGCGTTACTCTCCTTGAACTGAGGAGGAAGCTTTTTCATCCGCTACTCATATCTCAATGCTCTTGTCCATGTCTAATTCTTGCCATTGATCACTGTGAGTGAGGGAGGGATGGGGGAAGAAGCAGTATATGACAATTGAAGGCAAACGGCCGTCCAGAATAATGAAGCACTAAGTATTGCTTCAGAGCCACTTTCTTGTTAAACCCAAGTAATTAAAAAAAAAAAAAAAAAGGAATCAGAAAGCCGTCGGTTAATGCTGATGGAAATGTTGAAGGGGTGTACGCGTGAAAACAGCTGTAACTCACGAGATTCCTACATTCTTCACCCGAAATATATAGAAAAGGGGGTGAAGGGCATGAGTGGGAGAGTGAAGGATGTTTCCCATACTTAATCACAGAGGCGCGAGCTTCATCACCGACACGTTTTTTAATTTGTATTTTTCCCTCTCTCATTAGATGCAATCTTCCATTTTTCAGTTCTTTTAATATACGGGTCTGTTTGGTAAGAATCTCACTAAGATTTGCATATTAGTACTCACCATCTAAAGTTTCTCGCGTTTTCCACCCCTTAAATGGCAATGTCCATGATATAGAATTTACAACCCAATTTATTTATTTATTTATTTTTCTTGTTTGGCTCTCATGGACTAAGACTTTCAACCTTAAGGCAGTGGGTTCTTTTTGTTGTTCACCCCTTCTTCTTATTGCCCCATTTTTTCATTTTTTTTTTTCTCTTCATCAGTGAGTCACTAGTTGCAAGACGGTGGGTGTGTAGCTGAGATGAGTAAAACCATGAAGCTTTTGTGGGTTTTCGGATATTTTGGATTTCTTCTTCTCAGTGAAAGGGTGGATGGTTTTCAGTATCTGAATGGAACAGAGATGGCATATTTGGAGGGTTATGGGATTTCTACTAACCCTCTGATGGTGGGTCTCACTCTCATTCATGGAGCTGATGCAAAGGGAGCAGGTATGATGTTCTGCTTTTTCTTTTTTCCTTTTTTTATATGCATGCTTGCTTTAAAAGATCTAGTTTTTTCTTATGGTTCTTATTCTTTTCGCCTTCGCAATAAACTTATCATAGTTCTCAATGAATTTCTTTTAGCAATTGCCTCATTCCATGGATTTCTGTATTCTTTTTCCTTCATGTTTGATGTTTTCATCTGCCGCTTTTTCTATGCTAGAATTTCGAGTCCTGTGCTCATATTTGTTATGTTAATGCCTTCAATGTTGATAATCGGTTATTTAATTGATTTCCTCTTCTTACATTCTGTTTGCTCTTTTGTCATTGATATACTAATTTGATTTATTGCGTTAGCTATTATTTTGTTGACAATGTGCGTCTGTGTATTATTCTCTACTTTTTCGATTTTACATGAGTCCATTTTTCATGAAAATGTGTTGCTTCGACCGGCCTTTGCATGTTCACTTTTCATCACACCATTCATGAAAAGAGGTGGTATATGCTTCTGTAAAACTTTTAACGCTAGAGACATACGATATATGTTATTGGATATTTTCCAATTTTCGACGCAGGTTCATTTAACTGTTTTGCTTTTCTTTTCTGATCGCAGTTTGTCTTGATGGTACTCTTCCTGGTTACCACTTGCATCGTGGATACGGATCAGGAGCAAACAGCTGGCTCGTCCATTTGGAAGTAAGTGTGTTAACATGAAGTTCTGCTAATATATTATGTTAGTATACTTGCCCATGTTAGTGCTTATTGCCAAAGCTTGCTTTCATGGTGTCTCCTTGCTGTCACATTAACAAGT
Source organism: Tinospora cordifolia (assembly GCA_030144865.1). Taxonomy (NCBI): domain Eukaryota; kingdom Viridiplantae; phylum Streptophyta; class Magnoliopsida; order Ranunculales; family Menispermaceae; genus Tinospora; species Tinospora cordifolia. Next base: position 5,410 of record JAJIYU010019822.1, on the reverse strand, counting down.
AGTCGGTCACTAGATCTTTTGGCTCACATTGCTTGCATACAATATTGCTTTAGGCATGTTTGTTTTCTATATTTTTATGGTTCTTTTTGTCATTTAAAATTTATAACTTTTTCATGACAAATTTACAAATGAAACTATGGCTAGTCACGGGGCTCATGGTATTCTTAGATTTTGGGCAGTTTGGTCCACTCAATGGATAATTTCTTATTGTGTATTAATTTCTTAGTTGAAGAAATTTTCTTAGTTTGTATTAGAAACCAATTTCGTTTTGGAAACTAATTTTATCTCCATTGTATTTAAATCCTCATTGGATTGTATGAGAGAGAGTGAGAAAAGAGGAGTATATGTGAGAATTTACGAGTGGCTATGAAAGTACTCTTCTATAGGTTGTGCCTTATTTGCATTTTCTCGTTAGTAATGTTGATTCTCATTTCTGGTGGAGTGGGTGATAAACTGAACCATGAAAATTTATATGCTCTTGCTTGCATTCTCATTTCTGGTGGAGTGGGTGATACACTGAACCATGAAAATTTATATGCTCTTGCTTGCATATCTCTTTGCATATGTTTGGATCATTTAGATTGGTCGGGTTTGTGCATTAGACATTTGTTAATTTGGCTTCCTCTTCCATTGCTTACAGTGTTCTTTTGATTAGGTAATAAAAGACCCTTTTCTTTGCTAAACAAAATGCCTTTCTTAGGTAATTTATTCTAAGTGCTGAACCCATCTAAACGTGGAATATTTCTTTTTAGCCATGTCTTTTTTTAAATCCAATTCTGACTAAACTGTTTTGAACGATACAAAACTTCCATTCAACAAACATTCAACATATTTGATAATTTTCTGATTCTGGGCTTGAACTTGTTGAACACCTTGATGGCAGGGAGGAGGCTGGTGTAACAACATTAGAAATTGTGTCTACCGCAAAAAAACTCGCAGAGGGTCATCAAGATATATGGAAAAACTGTTACCATTCACAGGAATATTGAGCAATAAAGCCGAAGAAAATCCTGGTTTTCTTTTTTAAACTGTTTTCTTCATTCCTCCTAAATAAATTAATGTTGTATTTCTTCATATTCTGATTTGTCCTGTCAGATGTTTTATTTTGTTGATTCCGGATGGGCATTGAAATTTTGCAGATTTTTTCAATTGGAATAGAGTAAAGCTTCGTTATTGTGATGGTGCATCTTTTAGCGGTGACAGTCAAGACCAGGTTGGCGATGAGGCTGTTCCTGGGCATCCATTTTCCTTTGAAAATTTAGCTCTATGTCAGTGTGATCAATGCAGCTAGACTATCTGGTTGAGAAATGGCAAATGATAAAAAGCATTTGTTCTTCTCATTTCCTCTCTATTCATGTTTGCATCACCTATGTTGTTACTTCATGAAGTACAACTAGTCTTTCTTGATGTTGAGAACCATTGAATACTTGTCTGATTGACTTCGTAGTTGCTAAATAGATTTAATATCGTGAGCTTTGCACCTAGATTTTTGTGATACTTGGCTAATTTAAGAACACCACATCAAATTAATGTTGTAGTTGTTCCTAAACAAAGTTTGAATCAACCATATATTTGTTTGCTTGGTTTAATTTCTTTGCCTTGTTCTGTGGGCAATCAACCGTTCAGCCATGCTATGAGCCTTTGTATATTTCTGTTAGTAATATTGTTTGCGATTCTCTCTATAGGCTACACAGCTTTATTTCAGAGGACAACGCATCTGGTTAGCTGCTATGGAAGATCTAATGTCAAAAGGAATGCGCTATGCGAAGCAGGTTTTTCTTTATCACAGGTTAAGTTACTCAGATTTTAATTATTGAAGTGATCAAATCATTGGATTCAATTCTGCCTTCAGACTCTTCTCTCTGGTTGCTCTGCTGGTGGTCTAGCATCTATATTACATTGTGATGAGTTCCGGAACCTATTTCCCCAAACCACTAAAGTCAAATGCCTCAGTGATGCTGGCCTATTTCTTGATGCGTGAGTAATAAATTTTTCTGCTCTAGTTGATCTTACTTTATGTTCTTATTCATTGCGTTGACGCATGTAATCAAATTCTGGAATCACAGGACTGATGTATCTGGAGGGCATACCCTAAGAGATATGTATGGAGGTGTTGTCAGCTTACAGGTGTTCAACTAGTAGTATTTTGAAATTCTGTCATTGTTGCTTTTTTATAATGTTCTTTTTTCAATCCTCTTACTTTTCTAAGTGAAAGTAGAAACCTGCATTCTGAATCTACATATGTAATGATTCTAATCAAACTTGTATTCAAATTAATATTTACTTTACACCGATGTCATTTAACGCACTTTTTTCAGAATGTACGGTGTGGGAACATAGTCACACAAAGGAGAAGCTTGTTAACTCCTTTTTTCTCTCTTTTCATATTGGGGTGGACCAGGGGAATTGATGTACCATGGAAATGACATCGTAAACGAGAATTCCAACTTAGAGTGGGAGGGGGTCTTGGACCTTGGCTACAATTTTGAGTGCTCAAAGTGATCATCTTATTCTATTCATCTGTCTTGATCTGTATTTTTTGAATCAATGTGTGTGCTCACATCCTTTCTATTTCCATCATTATCACTGCCTCTCTCTCTCTCTCTCTCTCTGTGTGTTTGTGTGTGTGCACATGCGCCTCACTTTCCCCCACTCACCCATGCATTCTGTTGAAAACATCTATGGCAGTATATCTTTTCTCTTTTCCTTAGTATTCTTTGTGCACTTGGCAGATGCACTTCATATTTATTGAATTTTCTATTTTCTCTGTATAGTGTTTCTAAATTCTAACTGACCAAAAAAATTTCCTGCTCCAAAAGTTTTGCTTTGAACACTCATAATGTTTGATTGATGGAGCATTAATCATGTACTCTTGATGTGCTTCTCCTTCTTGACTACTCATCATTAGTTCGAAGGTGATATACCTGACAGTTTTTCCATGTTGGCGTAAGATTGAACCTCATACTAAAACTACTGATTTGGATCCCTCCCTTAGAATTCATCTCCCTTCAATTTTAAATAGCATCTCATTCTAGAAGTTTACATATTAAATAGCTCTGTGAATAGTTTGAAAGTGTCTGAAAATAGTTGTGTTTTTTATCTGGCTTCATCTCAGATGCATTCTTCTATAGGTTTTGCATGAGTAATATTTCAACATTGATTGTGGTGAGATGGAGGTTTTATTATTATTTTTTTCTCTTTATATTCTGTTTTTGTTAAAAAACGAGTGTTAAGACATATAGCATCCCAACTGAGCAATGAATTAACCGTTTAGTTGGTACTGACTATTTCATTAGTAACTACTGGTTTTCTTTTGTGTTACTCTTCAATGTACTCTTTTAACATGCCTTTCTAGGTTATAAGAAAAATCTCTCATTACTGCAGGGTGTGAAAAAGAGCTTGCCAGGAACATGCACTAACCACATGGATCCAACATCGGTAATTCACAAATTTTACCTGTACTAGATACATATCCCAGAAGAAACATAAATAGAATTGAAAGAATGGACAGTCTGACTTAGTAATAAGAGAACGAAGAAAAGCAAAGACAACAAAGTGTATATGATTTGTATCTCCTCATCCACTCCATAATCTTATTGTCTTTTTTCGATTTCTTTCCCTTTTCAGTGCTTCTTTCCTCAGAACTTGATTGCAAATATTAAGACCCCGATGTTTCTTTTGAATGCAGCATATGATTCCTGGCAGGTAAATTTTTGTCTAATGACCCTTGGATTTGATTCACCAGATAATGCTTTAAGATGAAGGCTATATTAACCATAATCTTTACTTTAGATAAATGTAACCATTTCCGACACTTCATGATGCAATGTAGATATACATCCTACTCTTTTAAATTATGCATATATCAATGAAAAGAAGAGATAACATGAAAGAAGATAATGACTAATAGGTGAATTTTACTTACATAGAAAAAGACAAAATGGACAACAAATGAGTGGTTAGAAGGAAGAAAAGCCAAAAGAATATATAATAGAGTCATGTCCTAGTGTCCTAAAATTTGAAAGTGAGCAATTTTGACATCTAGATATGTATCCATGTCTGACACTCATACCCGAGATAGTTAACATAGGATGAAGGTGTTTTAGCTATTGCAACGTGTCTATGTAGAACCTGGCTTAAGAGACATAATTTGGTTGTTGCCATGTTGCACTTGCAAAACTAGAGCATTCACTAGTCGGTCAATAGTAGTCCAAAACTGCTTTTTCCCTTCTCTTTCTTTCCTTTTTTTTATTTATTTTATTTTTTTCTTTTTGAGACAACATCACTATTATATTGATCAAACATATAAAGAAACAGCAGTGGAGGATCAGAAGTGCTCCAACCAAGTTCAAACAAAAAGGCAACACAAACCCATAATGAGAAATGCAGCAGCTTACCCTAAGCAACTAAAATCTCTAAGTTTCTATTTCATACAATCACTCCAATTCCTCACTGATTCATCAATAATAGAATACACTAATTTCTCTCCATCCAATTTGTCCATAGAGTAGCCAAAATAGCAGTCCAGATCACCTTAAAACTTGTTCCTGGAACACCATGGCAAGTGCTATGAGAGAAGCATTCAGAACATCTAGCTGGAATAGGAAAATGACTGCCTAGACAGCTATTCCATTTACTCGAAAGTTTTGCAGCAAGAGGACATGTGATAAAGAGATGTTCAGAACTTTCTTCATCCTGTAGGTACATTCAGCAACAATAAGGAGATAGAAATAAATAAGGAACTCTCTTTTGGATAATATCACCTATGTTAATCTTCATAAGAGTCATGATCTACCCAAATACTTCAACCTTGGATCGTACTTGAGCTTTCCAAAGGTTGGAACAGTGTTATAAGGAGGTTAGGAGGTATCATTGTTAAGGAAAGTGGAGAAGGCATTCCTAGTAAATATCCAAGTCGAATTAAGAGACAGCAATGACCTATGTATACAGAGGGAAGGAGAGAAGGTATTGAGTAAAGTCAAGCATTGAATAAAGTTCACCTAGTTGCCTAGTTGTGAGATTATTTGGAAGGTTCATCCCAAAGTGAGGATTGAGGTATTGGATGAAAGTGCAGGAAATGGAAAATAGAGTGAAAAGTGCAAGGAGTAATGTGATGGGGCCTAGGGAATATACCATTTAGCCAGTGATCTTTTGAAGAGGAAAGATCTACCACCACCAATAACAAGGCGTATATAAGGGTACAATGAAGAGACAACGGAGATAATGAATTTCCTAGGACTTAACCTGCCCATCTTGATTGTCCCAAACTTGCTATTGATGACTCAGAACCAAAAAGCCTTTTGCCCATGAAAATACCTCCAATGATCACTTAGCACATACTGTCATGTCCCTTGCCTTCATGCTTCCTATACCAATTTCACCCTCATCTTTAAGCCTCTACACCACTGCC
>JAJIYU010019821.1:0-10633 GCA_030144865.1 Tinospora cordifolia | reverse complement strand
TATATATATATATATATATATACATAATCACAAACAGTGCAGTAAATTTTCCAAAAAATTCATGTAGCTTCAATTGAAATTTGCCAAGTTAATTTGAAGTAAATCGCACCAAACAACAATTACTTAATTTGATTTACAATGACCCGGGAACTAAACAAACTCCGCCAATTAAGGAATTGGATGTCTGTGCCTTTATATTTTTTGTTACTTATCTTACTTTTGAATTTATTTCTTAGAGAAAGGGAAATGTTGAAAAAGCTATCTAAGCTAATAGCTCCAATTGTTATTGCGATTATGTATATAAAATTATCATATGGATCCTTCCTAAAATCTGATCTTTATAAGTAAACAAATCAAGAACATACCATTAAAAATTGATTCAGTAATTAAACCTTGTAAATTAATTTTTACTCTTTTATTAAGGATCATCATATATAATACAAAATTTTCCTATCAATTCTTTTCATTCTAGCCCCCATTGTCCTAGTGGTTTGTCTGTATAAACTCGAAATGTAAAAAGAATTGCAACCCTCATTCCGCTTTAAATAAGAGGTTAAACAAGGTTTTTGAGATTCAACCGAGAACATGAGCACAGATTGGACTAGATATATACACAATCAATGTTAGATTGACTAAGGACAAGAGATTTGGTAGACTTCTACATCTATCATTGTCTAGGAACAGTGTTTTCAGTTCATATACTTGGTCAAGCTGAGGCATTTTGAACTCAGGATCTTCTCTTCAAGCAGATCTGCTTGCACTTAATTGCTAGACCAACCTTGTCTTGATTCACCTTCAAAAGTTTGGTTAACCCTTTTGGGTAAGTGTGTTTGTGTGTCATTCTTATATAAAAATTTCAATAATAAAAAAGGATAGAAACAAAAAGCTCTCTAACTTTAATGGAATAAAAGATGGTTGGGTTTTGAAGATCTTCAAAGTTTTCAATATAAGTTGTTCAAGGTATTATGATTTAATTAATACATAGTCCAACAAGAACAAACAACTACATACCAACATCTCTGTCATGTTTGTGGGAACAAAACAAGAGAACAACCCCTACATGACACATCCATCACCAGGACCCTTCTAGTTTCTGTCTTCTTCCAACTCTTTGGAAGACAAAGGAGGCTCAAACTTGCTAAAAACTCTATAAGCAGAGATTATGGACAAGAAAATGAAGCAACAAAGAGCAATTCCATGCAGAACTAGAGCCACCTTCATTCTACTGCAGAATTTCCCATAAGAACTACAAGCTTCACTCCATGAGACTTCCCTGTCTCCATTGTAGCCCAAGTATAGTATCTCCACCACTGCAGCTACTGAAGTGAGAATTAAATAGGTTACCACCTGCTCAACAGTTGCAGAAGTTCAGAAACAAAGACCCAAAAAAAATAAAGGAAATAAACATTTAATGGTGCACATGAAAAATACAACAAATTGCACAGAAAATTTCCCACAACCAGAAGAACATTTAAAAGAAAAAAAAAAGGCTAAAGTTGAGGTGCAGATCTTCAATAAGGGTTTAGTGTTTTTCAATAAATTGGAAAGAAACCTATTAAAGATACCTGATCAGAGACAAAGAAAACCCAAGCTTTGGTAAATAAGAATCTGAGCCAGTAGGATATGACTGCTAGAAGAGAGTAAGCAGCAGAGATGGTGTTTATGCAAACCAAAAACCTGCGAGTGAAAAGGGAAAAAGAGAATGAGAGAGACAACATAGAGAAACTAAATCAAATAAAATCAAAACGAATCAATAAAAAAATACTAATTACTTGAGTCCTAATAGATTGCTGAACTCTAGCTTCCCATAAGTACTGTTATCCTGCTTGTTGGTCACAGTTAGCCATATGGATGCAGCACTGAGAGGTATAACAGTGAGCCTCAACAACAAATCTATGAGTTTAAGGCTGGTTTCTGAAGAATTTCTCATGTTTCTGCACTTCAGAGTAAAATGGGTAGGGAAGCTGAGGCTTGCAAAACTGAAGGTTATTTCTTTGTTAGGTCTAGATGGGTGAGAAGCTATGCAAAAGGCTTTTAGCCTATTACCAGTAGGCACTTGTTTTATATAGTTTGAAAAAACTGAAAGGGAAGTGGGATTTGTGCTTTTTTAAGTATGGGATCGAGTATTATGATTGGCACACGGCTTAGAGCCACTTTTCTTTTTCTGTTTTCTACTTATTTTGAAGGCATACTTTCCAATGCTTAGAAATAAAGTTTTTTCTTTTTTTTTTTTTTTGGGTACTCATGATGTTACTAAATTTGGATATTTAATGCCCATGCCTTGAACTCACTCTAAGTAGAAATTCAGGCAGGCCCAATTGAATTGAACAAGACTAATAAATGGACATTTTAAAATGCTGTGTTCTTTTTTATTTATCAAATGGTTGAAAATACAGAAATTTCATGTTTTAGTTTGTCTCAGATAAGGTGCCTTTATTTCATGCTTTAGATTATATATGGCTTAACTTGGAGTAGAAGCTAAGAAATAAATGAAAGAAGAATCTTTATCAGTATTGCAGTTGTAATTATGAAAAGAAAAGCAAACTCTACAGAGGCAGAAGAAATGTAAGCAAAAGGCAGCAAAAAGAGCTACCACAAAGATTGGCATTTATTATAGTGCTTGGAAGCCATGGACATAATAGCTTACAAAATGGCATTACAAGCAAATTCAAAGAATGGGTGGTGACAGTTCCTATTCTCTGCTATATATAGGATAAATTTCCTCTGCTAAAATGGAAACTAATCCCCAAGTAGAAAGCCCTCTTTCTCTCTCTCCCCTTCATCTAAGTCTACTTTGTGAATAGTATAATTCTCTACAACCAAATACAAAAAACAAGGAAATTTCTTAGCCAATCCTTCCCAAGTTAGGAAGGACCATTGTTGCCGACGCTGCAGCTGCTGGTGCTACTGCTGCTCAGAATGCTGTACTCCAAAGAGCGTTCTCACCTTCTCCACACCTTCGGTGAACCTCCTTGATCCTATCTGCAGACTTGCAAATACCGCTACAGGTCCAATCAAATGAAGCAACACAGACGTTCCCAGCTTGTGCCTTCCACTCGCAATCTGTGGTAACAAATCTCATCAAGTCATCTCCCACAAAAAAAAAAAAAAAAAAAAAAAAATGCACACACACACACACACGAAGCCCTCTTTTCATGGGATTTGAAGGTTTATTAGGGTAGTTCATCACATCTAGCAAGATCAGTATTTGCCTCAATCAGCTTTTCTTTTATTTTATTTGTGCCAAATTCAAAGGGTCTTGGACCCTGCGAGTTCATGAATCACTAGGCATGTTGTGAATATGATTCAACTGCATGCTAACTCTTCTTTTTTTTTTCTTTTTTTTTTTTTTTAAAAATAAAATGTAAACACAAATGAGAAATTCCTACGGACACATCACTTCTTGTTCCTTCATATCGGCTAAGGAATTCAAAGGAACAGAAGACTTTCATCATTTGGGGAAAGAAAAATGTTGTCCAGAAAATCAATTTCCAGCCACGACTAAATCATGATCTTAATTAACAGAAAAGATGATGGAAACAACCTAGGCCATAACTACTACACTCAGCTTTTCTTGAATCAATCTAAACAAGTTAACTGCCTAGGGTACAGGTTTTGCAAAGTGATTTTTGGATCAAAAGCAGTTTTGGAGGCAGTTGACAACTTCTGTTTCTGATCAAATTATGGTAAGAAAAGTAAGTCATTGGCTTTGTGAAGAAGCTGGTGAGATCTACTTTTTGAAAAAGTGCTTTCTTGAAAAACACTTCAGCAAAAGCTGCGCTGTTGTACCAAATTGGGCTTAAGTCAAAGTTGTGACAACTAGTGAGTTCTATCAGAAGGCCCAAACCGACCTGATAAGACCATGGTTTTCTTTTCTCCCTTTTTTTCTCAGGACATGCTTCAGTTTTTGTTACCCCAAATCAGAGAATGAAACGAAATGGAACACATCCAGTTCCTTCATCTACTTAGAAACCATTAACAGTGTTTTTAAACTCTTCATATGACCCTTTAGACTCCTTGCCTATTTTTCCAAATATAAGAAATGATATGGGAAATATAATTAAAACCTTACCAGGTGGAGTGCCACAACATAGCCTTCGATCATCAATGTGATCAACATCTAAGCCAATAAACCAAGCTCCCAAGGAAACATCCTCATTGGCATATTTATGCAACACATGCCTGAGATAACAACACCAATATTTAGCAACAAAAGTTAGATGATTAACAACATTAGGTACCAATGGATGCTATATTGGCCGCAAGAGAATGTTCGGTTATACTTGTGTATTAGAGAAAGCACAAACTTACTGGTTTATAGATATGTAGGTCGCCAAATCCTTAGAAATCGCATAGAGCTGACCGGTAGCATGCCGGAAATATTTATTACCCTCCTCTCCAAATTTCCAGTATTCGGGTTCATGGTATCTCACACCCCTGTTCCAGCACAATTGATCTTTAAGAACTAGAAATTTCTCACTGATCAAACAGACAGAGCATCCTTAGGATAGCACTGCTTACTTTTGAGCAAGGACAGGACCAGATTTCATGCATCCAATATAAACTCGAGGTTTTGATCTGTGTCTTAGTAGAGTTGTTCCAAGCGTTGCTGCGTCAATTAAGAGAATAAGGTTTCAGCATAGTGAAGTTTTTTTTTTTTTTTTTTTTTTTAAACTGAAAAATGAAATGTGGGACAAGACTTAATAATGTTAAAACATTCTTGAATCACACCATATTTTAGTTTGACAAGACTAAATTATTTATGTATTTTGGTAGACAAAGGAAGAGACCTTACCTATGTTTACATGGACATCGTCATCAACCTTGATATAAAAATCTGCATCCCACATAGCAACAGCAGTGGCAAAATATATCTTTGTCTTTGCAGATAATTCTAGGTACCCTTCAACGTGATCCTGCTCAAAATAGCAGGAAAACACAAATGTATAATAGCTGGTTAAGAAACATTACTTTAAACAAAAAGATTGATAATATTCATATAGAAGGCAAGGAATACAGATCACAAAAATCATTACCAGCCTCAAGAAGTCTCCATGCTTCTTGTCCTCAGCCTCAATAGCTTTGTCCAGAATACCACCCGAGGTAGCACTAAGAACATCAACATAGTGATAGATTTAATTTCCTAGCTTGGTGACTTTTAGTTTGAAATCTCTATAACTTGAAGGAAAGAAAATGAGTAAGAAATAATAACCTCATAAGCAGATGAAAAATAACTACTTGTGTTTTATATTCTCAGATATCTTAAGTGCATTCATAAATAAACCAGAACATTGGCAACTTTACAAACCAAAATCTATCATTTAAGTAGGTTTGCTTTGAGTCATCGCTAACTACTCGGTGAAGACCTCTAGTATAAATACCAGCCATCAACAGACAGGAAAAAATGAGCCTCTATGCTAGACATGCTTTCCACTTATAACTTGGATTTTCTATTTTGGAATGAGTTTTCTCTTATTTTCCTAGGCATTAGCAAGATTAACATTCTGCGGAATCACTACAAATGAAAATAAATAAATAAATAAATAAAAACCAAAAAAAAAAGAAGAAGAAGAAAGAAAGAAAGAAAGAAAGAAAACAAAAAAAAAAAAAAAGTGGAATCACATCCATGCATAAAGCCAAGATAGCATTTATGGCTGTTACAAAAAAAAGATTCTGTGCTAGAAAAGGACCATTTCAAAGTTGGAAAATTAAAGATTACAAGCTTGCGCCTCTTTTCATGCTACCATTTTCTAGAAATAAGGAGTGCTACTGCATACATTTAGGGCACATCAAGTGCTCCGAGAAAACAAAACCTAAGAGTTACGATTGATAAAGAGCCTCAAGGCTACCCTTATGGCAAACACATGGACAGATCTTATCCCCACATGTTGATAATGTCATTAGTGAATCTAAACTCAAACCTAAGGATCAGATCAATTATGCAATAAAAAGGAAATATCAAAAAAAAAAAAAAACAGCTCACTCTCTTTCTTAATACAGTGTCCAAATGCAATTATTTCATCATCAGATCAAACAAGTGATGGAATTGATATAAAAATAATATGATTGATGGCTCATGCCCAACAAGGATGCACGTGAACAAATCTATACCACGCAAGAAGCTAAAGCTGCAGAACATGCACTGCTATGAAAATTTTCAGAAATAAGAATTACAAATAAGAGGAGATAAGAAATAACATGGACTCAAACCATAAAGATGGCAGCTCTGGTGTCGTAGCTGACTCTCAGATAAGAAAAAAGATAACAGTTGCTCAGTTCTTGGTAAATATGCTACAGTTCAAGACTAAATGAGGGCCAAAATTAAGTTTCAAATTAACATTCTACGAATGTATCCTTTCGAAGTTGAGTTTCATGAAACATTATTTTTCTCAGTTGTGAATGGATAAAGGCTTCTGGGCTCTGCCACAAATGCTCTCTTCGATAAATTCACTATCTTATTATTTTGAAATGAGAAGCCAAGGTAGTAATAACTCAAAGAATCTTATGAAAACATTGTAGCACGATAAAAAGGTTAATAATCAAATCATTTTATAAGCAAGAAAAAACAGATATCTTCATCAAAATAATTGAAATGCCCACCTATGACCAATAACAAATCGAACGATGATCCCTTTCTCTTCCTCAAGCCGTTTTCTTTTGTCACCTGTTTTTAAATTTTTCCATTAGGAGCAAGGCATCAAAATTAGGTGAAGACCAACAATAAAATAAAAATAAATAAACAAATATATTAAGATCAAAAGAACCAAAAATTAGTAAACACACCATGAGGCATCCAAGTAGCACGAACTGAATCTCTTCGTTTTCGGCTGCTAAAAGCAGTATTTATTCCAACAACCATTAGATACTTCTTTTTCCTGTGTGGCTCACTAACCTTCATGTTATCTGATATAGGAGAACCACTGAGTATGGATTCCTGTGCAGCCCTTGCGGCTGCTAATTCCATCTCTAGATTTGAAATAGTTTTATCCAGTGTTCTGCATTCCACATAGAATGTAGTTAGTAATGGTGGTCAGAATGCTATAAAGACTGAAATGTATCATTGCATGCCAATTATATGCAGATAAATTAAGGCATAATCTTCACTTACTGTATAGCATAATGAGTTTTTGAAACTTCCCCAAGTATGTCCTTTTGTTCACGTTTTACATCTTTCTGACAGAAACGAAAAGACTAACATAGATTAGAAAACCAGAAAATGAACTCGAGATCAAAAAAGAAATTAAAAAAAAAAAAAAAAAACCAACTTGGTGGAAAAAAAAAAAAAAAGAAAAGAAATCTATATGTAAAAATCCTCCGGAAATTAATGAATATAGAACAGGAACAGGAATTTGAATTTGGATTTTCCATGATCTGCGGCAATAAAGCTTAAGTTCAAGCAACCCAACAACAATTCAACTTGACACCTGAACGAAAGAAAGTCGGACGCTGACACCAGGTTCCAGTTTAGATCTAAAGCAGGATGAGATCAATATGGGAAAAGAAAATCAGGATATGACAAACAGAAATACGAAAGAATAGCCGGAAAACAAATGTTCTAGCCCAATCGAAGATTAAAAATGATTAAAAATAATATCAAACATGGTAACATCTTTGAGTATTTTTTACTGACAATTGACATTTCTAATCCAAAGCAAGATAAAGTAAAGTACCATTATGGCAAGTTAAGTTACTCACAAGCCGTGGGTCACAACCATCTGAAACTAGCTTTAACTTTTGATCGTCGGCCCCAGCTGTCCTTGTTAAGTCCTTGGTTTCGGGCACTGCCCACATTCTGTCCACAAACAATTTTGATAAAAATGACAGAACCAACCATGTCTCCTAATGTATCTTTAAAGTAAACTAAAAACAAATAAGTAAGCACGTTAGGTAAGAAAAGAAAATCTTTAGACTATCAAAATCATCAAATGTCAATTAAGAAAAAATAAATAAAAATTTGAAAACTAAATACAAATATCAAAAAGTTATGATCAAAAATAAGTGGGATATTGGAAAAACAGTTAAAAAAAATGGAGTTCCACATATCTCTTTCGTACAGAAATATCAGTTGTTCTGCATGATTGATTTTGTTTCCTCAAGTTTTAAAATAACAAAGTTGAGCTAGGACACCAAATATATTATCAAAAACTGATTTCGAAATTTTAAAAAAAAATAAAATAAAAAACAAAACAAACACATATCACAAGATCCTCAAATTCCTGCAAAACAGGCTAAGGGCACAATGAAGAGAAGATTTAGAAATTGTTTTGGAGTATTACAATCATGGAAAAAAAATCCTCCGGAAATTAATGAATAGAGAACAGGAACAGGAATTTGAATTTGGATTTTCCATGATCTGCGGCAATAAAGCTTAAGTTCAAGCAACCCAACAACAATTCAACTTGACACCTGAACGAAAGAAAGTCGGATGCTGACACCAGGTTCCAGTTTAGATCTAAAGCAGGATGAGATCAATATGGGAAAAGAAGATCAGGATATGACAAACAGAAATACGAAAGAATAGCCGGAAAACAAATGTTCTAGCCCAATCGAAGATTAAAAATGATTAAAAACTAGAATACCGGCCCCCCACCCCCCACAAAAAAAAAAAGGGACCTGAACTGATGTCTCAATGATCGAATCCAAGATGCCCACTTCACCAAAGTTCACGAAAACACCAAATTAATAAAAATCTAAGCAGAGACAGATCAAGGTCACAAGAAAAACAAGATTCGAAATTTCGATTGAAATCATATTCAATTCAATGCAACAGCTGGTGATACCATTTCATAGAAACGCCCAAAAATCTTTAAACCAATCACACCCGATGACTAGAACGAGAGAAAAAACATACAACTTAAGGATTAAGGAAATCCCAAATGAAAAATCTCATCAAAAACAATTTTTTAAAAAAAAAATAAAAAAAAAAAGTTGAAAACCTGCTAGTGAAGAGTATTCCAGCACAAAAGCTCCCAAGACAAAGCAAAAAAGTCCATTTCCTGGAAACTACATTTCTAGAAGGAGCCTCAAATCCTCTCATCTTCAAAGACATTTTCTTCTTCCTCTTCTTCTTCTTCTTCTTCTTCCTGTTCCTTTAGTTATTGTTCTTATTCAAACACTAATGAAACTTGTCAAGGAAAAGCTCATCTCAAACACGTAGAGAAACTGCTGAATCAGGAAACACAAGGAAGAGATTGGAAGCAATCTCCATAAGAGAAAGATCAGCTTTTTATTAAAGTGGCGTCTTCTGGGAACTCAGGAATTTGATTTTAAGAATGAAACGCCCAAAGATTCTGCTGTCTTTGCAGGTAAGGAAGAGAAGCAGATGCGAACACAACTCACAAGTTGAAGTATAGCCAACCAAGAGAGCAGAGGGCAAGACCCACCAACTGCCCCCGTTGAAATTCCAAATTACCAACAAGTCCTTCCTAACCTCTTCGATTGACCAAAACACCCTCCATCGTACCTCATTATTCCATCATGCATTTCCAGTTTTTCTCAATAAAGCCAAAAAAAACAAAAAAAACAAACAAACAAATTGTGTTGAACACAGTGAAGATGAATATAAAATCATATGAAATATTTAATTAGAAGTTTTGAAAATTTTTTTCTTTAAAATATTATAGTACCATTAGTTTATAATTTAAATATTATATTTTATAGCTAAAATTTTGAAAATGTTAAAGCAAGTTTAGTTTGTTAAAATCAAAAATATTTTTTTTAATTTATATAGAAAACAAGTATTTTTTAAAAATAAATAACAAAATATTGTTTTCTAAATTTTTCACTTCACGCAATCTTAAATTTGCAATCAAAATTGTTTACATTGTCATAAATCATTAACCTCTACTTTACATTTGAAGGGTAACTTGGTCATTTGAGAAATCCTATCTTCATATATTAAAAAAAATAAAAAATAAAAATCTCTCCGCCTTGTGAATAAAACCTAATTAATTTTGAACTTCGTTATTGTAATACAAAATCTTCTTTTCTTTTTTTCTTTTTTTTTTTAATGATGAATAAGAAATAGTATTGTCTTGTCTAAAACTTTAATTTAGTTATAGTACTTGGTAGACCAGTGATGCACATGGAGGGAACATGAGACTCACTTGATTGAAATTTTTCCCAATACGGTATATATTTTTAGGTCGACTTTTCAAAAAACAAAAAAAAGTATTATTAAGGTCAACTATTAGAACCAATTTGAATTCTATTTTAAAAATTTTGTATTTTAAAATCTAGTTGTCTTTATTAAAAATAATTAGTATGGCTCACAAGTAATTACGCTAATGGAACAGTTATTAAGTTAGAAAAAAAAATAGTTTCTATTCTAATAATATTTATAATTTATAGTAATTCTTAAAAGCTAGTTGTCTTTAGAAAAAATAATTAAAGAATAACTGGTTCATTAATGTCTTTATAAAATCTATTTTAAAATCTAGTTGTCTTTATAAAAATTAATTAGTAAGGTTTATATAAAAATACATTAATGTACCAATTAATTTAACAAAAATAATAAATTCTATTCTAATAATATCTATAATTAATAGTAATCTTTTATATGGATCATCATATTTCTTCTTTTAACTTCTCATTCAAAAATGACAATTAATAATGATGCATTAATTTTTATTTT
>JAJIYU010019820.1:0-10663 GCA_030144865.1 Tinospora cordifolia | reverse complement strand
CCTTGATTTTATTATATGTGAATTTGTACTATTGAATTTACTCTAAGGCAAGTGGTATTGAAAAATAGAAAGTCAAGTGTGTGTCACTTGTAAAGTAACACCGGCCCGACCTGCCAATTGGTTAAGTCCACCGTCAAAATAATGGTGGTTGTCCAAAAAACTCAAGGAATGTGGGGGTTGGGGTGTTACATCTATTAGTAGGAAAACATTCTAATATGTTGTGATTCATAAAATCAAATAAGTTTCTGATATGGGCACACAAAAACAAAGCTTTGGAATATTTCTTATTTTCCTTGGATTCTCTCCCTTTTTGGCTCCACATGTGATCATGAGACAAGTTTCTATTTTCTGATTTTTTCTAGGTGAAGGAATCTTTTTATATCTCTTTAAATCAGCCACTCTCATTAAACTTCTATCTTGGGTTTGTCACATGTGTGCCCACACACACACACACTTATGAGACATTTTATATGTAACCTTAGTATACATGATCATTTATCTTTGCACATGGAATCATTCTTCATGGTTTCTATAGGTGTGGGCATACTTGATCATTTACATGGCACATGGGATCATTCTTAATGGTTTCAAATAATAGACATGTCCCAGGGAGCTTAGGGTAGGGTAAGGTGTACATGATCATGGTGTTCCACCCATGTGACTTGCACACTAGTTACAACTTCATGGGTTCGCAAAAATCAAATAAAAATTAATATCTCCTTATTTATATGGAATTATGATTTATATCTTATAGTTTTGAAATCACATGGACCTAATGCACATTTTAAGGTATGGTTTGGCCCTAGTTGATTTTTTTTCAAAACTTTCCTTATTTAAGACCCACTGAGGTCACTAGGCAAATAAAAATCCAAATCTTGGCCAATTATTTTGATTTTTGGATATGTCATCTATTTTGTTAGTTCATGTCATTCAATTTCGTTTCGAGTCATTTTGATCCCCCAAGTACCTTAAATGATAATTCTTTCTAATTTGGACCCCCTGAAGGGTGTTTGGCAAAATGAAAACATTAACGTCAACCAATTGTTCTAATTTTTGGATATGTTGTCCTATTAGTTGGTTCATGTCACCTTACTTCATTTCAAGTTGTTTTGGGTCCCTAAAGGTCACCAAATGAGACTTTAAAAAACCTGTCAAATTTGGCCTTAAAATGAGCCCAGTTTCGTTTTGCATCCAAATTTTACTAAATAAATGATAAATTTCATTTATTTGAGTACGAAGAATTTAGGGTATTACACAGAAGCTACACAAGCGTAGATGAAAGCTAATTTCATCACATTGACTCAAAAAGACATGACTGTATCTGAATGTGAGGTCAAATTTACTAAATTGGCCAAGTTTGCACCTGAACTGATTAGGAACAAGAAAATGAAGGCTTGCAGATTTGTAGAAGGCCTAAAGATTGTAATTCGTTGAGTAGTAAATCCAATGGGATTGGAAACCTACAAAAAAGTAGTGGAAAGAGCACTAATGATGGAGCGAGATGTCAACTTTGAACAAAAGTTGAGAAACAAGGGAAAGAGGCCAAGTAATGGAAAAGAATTCCAAGGAAATAAATAAAAATAGTACAAAAATCAGCCTTAGAGGCAGCAGACTCAGGGCAGAGTTGACAAGTAACAGGCTCGGAGAGAAGGAGCTTGTTACTACTGTGGGTAAAAAAGACATCTTACCAAGGATTGTCAAATCCAGGGACCACAAAGACAAATCCAAGGGCAGAATAACGGTTAGGGTAGAAACCAAGGTGGACGTGGACAACACCAGCCACAACAGAGACAAATTGAAATTTTGATTGTCCTAGCTTCTATTTTGAAATTGAAAAACATTTTTAGAAAGTGTTTTCAAAAAGAAAATAAATATTTTTGAAATGTTTTGTTTGGATACAAAAACTACAAGTTGAGCTGATAGTGGGTAAGTCTTGTCCCAAGTAAAGTTAAACATTGAAAGGAAGGCGGATTATCCTGCCCTAGAAAACACGGTTGCTAAATAGACTTCAGTCTCGCCATCCGATCTGGAGGTTGTCCCGCCAGCTTATATAAGTGGTCTGAGTTGAAGAACACCCTCACTTTCTATAAAAAGAAAATTAGAAGGTTGAAAATTAGGGCGATAAATTCGAAGATGCCAAAGGTGGTATCCTAACTAGACAGAAGTTGTGATCAACCAGATCAAACCATAGGTCCAAATAGTAGACCTTAGATAGAAACAGGTGTAGCCATAAGTGGCACAGTGGATCAAAAACATAAATCTCTAGGACATGACTAGAAACTAACATTGTGTGACAACAGAAAATTATTTGATCAGGACACAAGACCGGGGAGCTTCTATATCTTTCGGTTTCCATGTAGTATGGGATGCATAGGAATCTAGGGGTATGGAAGAAGCCTGGACTCAAAGAAAAATGGGTTATGTATGGTGAATGATCGATAGTTATGGAAGAATGATTTTCATTAGGCTCATTGGGATGGGGCAGTTGGGTATAGTGGATTCGAAAACTATAGTTATCGAGTAATTCGCGAAATTGTTTAGGTGCAGCTCTGTACTGGGTGAAAGCCTATGTGGAAGGGGTAGAGTGGGATGGGTCACTTGAACCTAGAAGCTTAGGTGAAAGCTTGGAACTTTGTTGTACTAGCTTGACTATATGACTGTTTGAAAAGCATGCCTTTATGTTTACTTGCTTTGAAACCAAATCCCGTACCCATGCATGAAAAGAACCTAGAAGCAAAACCTCTAGGCCACTGAATGAATCAAGAACCTAGAAACATGAACCTAAAGTCATCATAGTATGAATGTATGCTGAATACTGATGATCTGCTCAATTTATAGAAAATGGCTGGAACAAGAAGACACCCTACCCGATCAACCACTTCGAATGAAACTGAGTAGGGAGAACAAAGACTGTCGGCTTGGAATTAAAAAAATGTGTAGTTGTGAACTAAGGTTCGAGGATAAACTTTTAATAGTTGACCTATGCACCCTACCTTTTATGGCTATGATGTAATCTTGGGGATATAGTGGTTAAACTAGTATCAAGTCTAGATAGATTGTCTTAAGAGATGAGTAACCATAACCCTACCTTTTGGGGAAACCTTCAAAATCAACAGGGATATGAGCAAACTACTAAGACGTCCAACCCTAGCCTTGTTGAACTATTTGAAGTAGAAAAATGAGTTCAAGGAGCTCACTGAAGAAGACCAATTAACCTAAATAGAATACAAGACCTAGTTGTGGTTAGTGAGTACGAAGATCTGTTCCAGGACGAATTACCCAGACTACCGCCAACTAGGGAGTTAGAGTTCAAAATTGAACTTCATCCTGGAACCAACCCTATAGTCATACCTCCGTATAGAATGGTGCTAGTAAAATTGGTTGAGTTAAAGGCCCAAACAGACAAACTCAGGGAGAAAGGGTTCATTAGGCCAAGTGAATCACCTTGAGGAGCTCCAGTATTGTTCGTAAAAAAGAAAGATGGTTCTATGAGACTGTGTTGATTATTGGAAGATAAACCAAGCGATAGTGAAGAATAAGTATCTTTTGCCAAGGATCGATGATCTATTCGATCAATTACAAGGAACTATTCATTTCTCTAAGATTGATCTTAGGTTGGGTTATCATCAATTGAGGATTAGGGAGTCCGATATCCACAAAACTTCCTTTAGAACCATATACGGACACTTTGAGTTTACCGTTATGCCCTTTGGTTTAACTAATGCCCCTGTGACTTTCCTAGACTTGATGAATCTAAGGAGATACTTTGTTAAGAACATCAAGAGCTTCAAAAACCCTTTTGGTCTAAAATCTCAATTTAAACAAATAGATGCTTGAAACGCCTAATGTATGCAAGTGTTTGAGTTATGGATGTGCTATTGTTTTGAGTTTGAAAAATAGTTGTTTGATAAAGATCCACTGAGCTATATGCTCACCCCTTCCTCTCTTATTTTTCAGGGAATTAAATTAAGAAGACATGGAAATTGAATATTTTATTTAACAAGTTTCTATTTTCCTTTTTATGTAAGTGCTTGTTGCCCAATTTTGATTAAGACTTCTGCTGAAAGTTAGTATTTCTATTTTGAGATTATTGATCAACGATGTACTAGTTTACATTACAAAGTTATGTACGTTCTTTTATTAATAAAGAAGTTGAATTTTTCTTTACCTTTAATTGCCTTGATTTTATTAAATGTGTATTTGTACCATTGAACTTATTCTAAGGCATGTGGTATTGAAAAATAGAAAGTCAAGTGTGTGTCGCTTGTAAAGTAACATGACCCAACCCACCAATTGGTTAAGTCCACTGTCGAATAATGGTGGTTGTCCAAAACTCAAGGAATGTGGGGGTTGGGGTGTTACAGAAATACTTCGAAGGATCGGAGAATGCACTTATGAGTTGGACCTACCAAACCAGATGGCTTTAGCCCATAACATATTCCATGTATCCATGTTGAGAAAGTACAAACCTGATCCTCCTCACATCATCCATTGGGAGAAAATAACTATCCAAGATGATGCTACCTACGAGGAAACAATAGTAAGAATCCTCAACCACAAGGTACATAGTTTAAGAATGAAGGACATTCTGTTGGTGAAAGTGTTGTGGAAAGATCACGGGGTCGAAGACGCCACCTAGGAACTGGAAAGTGAAATGAAGGCAAAGTATCAACACCTTTCAAATTGAAATCCTTAACTATGTGCAAATTTTGAGGACGAAATTTTTGTAAGGAGGGTAGGTTGTAATTCCCTAAAAACTCCGTACCAAATGAACCGAAATTCAAGGTCTATTTAGTAAAATTGGGGCTCATTTCACGGCTAAATTTGACAGGTTCTAAAACTCTGATTTAGTGACCTTTAAGAAACCAAAATCACTTGAAATGAAGCAAAGTAACTTGAACCGGCCAATTAAACAACATATCCGAAAATTAGCTCAATTGCTCAAGATTAGGGCTCTCATTTGCCAAACACTCTTCAAGGGTTTAAATTAGGAAAGAAGTAGCATTTAGGGTACTTCAAGGATTTGGAATGACTCAAAATTTCATGGGATGGCATAAACTAACAAGACACATGATGTATCCAAAAATTTGGACAATTGGCCAAGATTTCGGTGAATATCTTTAGTGGGCTCTAAATAAGGAAGGTTTTTAAAGAAAATCACCTCGGGTTAAACTATACCTTAAAATTTGTGTCTTGATCATGTGGTTCCAAAACTATAGGTTATACACCTAAATTCCTACTGGTTAGGGAGATATTAAATTTTATTAAATTCATGTGAACCCATGAAGGCATAGTCACCCAAAGTATGTGCAAGTTACATGGGTAAAATAGCATGATCTGGTGCACCCCACCTTACTCAACGACCATGGGACGTCTTCCCTTATTTGATTCCATGAAACATGATCCAATGTACCACACAAGTTATTCAGTACACCACCCATATGAGACATCCCACCTAGGATTTGGAAATCCATGAAGAGTGATTCCATACACCAAGCTATGTGATCATATGCTCCATGCCTCACCTAAGCAAAACCGGTCCACCCATGCACATGTGTGTGTGTGCACATGTGAATTAACCTAATTAGAAAGGTTTGAGATCTGAATTGATGCTCACTTACAAACCCTAGCCATCACCCCCACACAAGAAACCAAAATAAAAAGTGTATAAAGGAGATCTAGCCATGGCGCCAAGATTGGATACCTTTTCTAATAAAAATGTCTCCTTTGCTCAAGCCTAGATTAAAGAGTTTCCTTATGGCTCAAATTTGAAAATCAGAATATGATATGGTGCATCTCATGTTATGATACTATGCTCACTTGGCTGGACGTCCAAAAGAGAAGAAGAGAAAACATGTTAGAAGGGTCCTAGAATGAATATATCTTCTAAATTTGAATTAGAACTAAAGAATATTCCTTTATGCCATAGGAAAATTGGCAAGCTTAGTGATCCTTGTGCATACTTAGCTCTTCACACTCTAAACGTTTGGAAACTTGCTCAAACATTGAGAGCTGCCCTAGCTACCCAAGGACATCCCATATGCTCATGAACACCTATATAAACCCCCTTAAGTTGTAGACAATTCCTCATTCCAAGAACAAAAGGGACTCCTCCCTATTGTGCTCTCAAACTTCTTCTTCTTCTTCACCTCTCTTGTCGTTTTCTTTTGTGCATAAGTGAGAGGCTTTTGGTTTCAGTATTTAGTGATTAGTAGAGAGTTGTTTTGTTGAGATTCGAAAGTGCTAAAGCAAAGGGAACCTCTGCTGAAAATTTTGGGAAAATGTCTGTTAAAGTGGAAGTTGTTTTCTTGAACACTCTTTTCATATTTGAGCCATTAGCACGTTCATTCTTGTGTGATGTTTTTGTATTTTTTTTTTTTGGAAATCATGATGTGTGTTTACACATTTATTTTTTAGTATTTATGTATGTTTTAGTTTTGAAGAATATTCAAGATCATACATTTATGATGCTCATTTCATGTTAGTATCATGTTTAGGAATTTTTCTAAAGTTTGGTGCATGATATTGAATTGTGGATGAATTGTTTTACAATTTATTAAATTTTGAAATTAATTTTCAATTTTTTCTTATGTTTTGAAATTTTATTAATATTTCATGAATATGAGATTTAAGATAAGAAGATGGTTATATAAACAACGTACCATCATAGTAAACACATGGTTGCTATAGGTGTTCTCTTCTTATGATTAGTTCATAAGGTTTGTAACACCTAAGTGATTGGTTGGTGGGTTAGAGTCTCTAAGTCCAAAGTCCAATGAAATTGACTAAGAAATCTCATATTTCACTCTAAGGAGTCACTTAGTTGAGAACATCAAGGGTTGAAAAACTCTTTTGATCAAAGTTACAACTTTACACAATTTTGATGCTTGAAACGCCTAATTTTTTATAGTATTTGAATTATGATTGTGTTAGTGATTTGAATATGAAAATGGTTGTTTAAGATCCACTGAGCTTAATGTTTACCCTTCCTTTAACATTTTTTAGGAAATTGAATATGCAAGGACTTGAGACATCTCCTTTGATTTTATTTAGAATTTTTTTATGTAGGGCATGTTTGTCCAGTTTTGTTATGAATTTTGTTGCAATTGTTTTTAATTAAAAGTTATGTACTTTTCTCTTTATGAATTAATAAAGATTAGAATTTCCTTTCATCTCTAATGTGACCTTGTTTAGTTTTTACATTAAGGCATGGGATAGTGGGAATGGAAGGTCAAGTGTATGTCACTTGTAAAGTAACACCGGACCCGGCCCGCATTGTGGTTAAGTCTACCGTTTCAACAGTGGTTAAGTCCAAACACAATTAGAAAGAATATAGGGGTCAAGGTGTTAAAAACATAGCCATGGACTTTGTCACTAGATTACTTTAGAACCCGAAAGGAGAAGATACGGTATGGGTTATTGTGGATCGTCTCACTAAGGTGGCACATTTTTTACCTATTAGATCCACGGACCAAGTCAGTAAACTAGGTGAACTTTATGTGAAGGAGATAGTACTACTCCATGGTGTGTCTAAAAACCATAGTGTTAGACAATGACTCTCGATTTACATCACAATTTTGGCAAAGTTTACAAAAGGAATTGGACACCAGACTCACCATAAGCACCACTTTCCATCCTCAAACTGATGGTTAGTTTGAGAGAGTCATTTAGATACTAGAAGACATGCTGAGGTCTTGCGTCCTTGACTTCAAGGGAAGTTAGAGTAAGTACCTATTAGCAAAATTTGCCAATAACAACAATTATCAGGCAAGTATAAAAATGGCCCCATATGAAGCTCTTTATGAGAAGCCCTACAGATCATCAACCTGTTAGGCTGAACTTGATGACCACATGCTTACTGGGCCCGACCAAGTGGCAGAGATGAACAATCAAGTAAAACAGATATGAAAGACATTGGCCACTACACAAAGTAGACAAAAGAGTTATGCTGATAAAAGAGAAGGCCCCTTGAATTTCAAGCGGGTGATAGAGTGTTCTTGAGGATAAGCCCTCATAAATGAATCAAAAGGTTTAGATACAAAGGAAACTTATCACCCAATTTATCAATCCATTTGAAATACTTAGAAGAATTAGAGAATGCACCTACGAATTAGATCTATCAAACATAATGTCCTTAGTTCACAATGTGTTCCATGCATCAATGTTGAGGAAGTATGAACCTGACCCCTCTCATATAATTCATTGGGAAGAGGTGGACATTCAAGACGATGCCACATATGAAGAAGCGACAGTTAAAATTCTTGATTGCAAAGTACAAAGCTTGAGAACATAAGACGTTACTTTAGTCAAAGTTCTCTAGAAGCATCATAGAGTAGAAGAGGCAACTTAGGAACTAGAAAGCGAGATGAAAAACAAATATCCAGACCTCTTCACCAAAAATACCTAACCAAATAGCATTGAAGTGAATAAATACAAATTTCAAGGACAAAATTTATTTTAAGGAAGGTAGGTTGTAATATTCAAAATTTGGGTTAAAAAAATTGACGACACGGTTTTGTCAGTAGTGGCGGATCGGCGATGACGATAGTCGATAGTGGATCAGCAGTGGCGGCACTATTCTATCAACAACGACATTCGGTGGTGGATCGGCGACAGTGTTTTGTCAGCAATGACCATTAGCAACACTGTTTTGTCGGGGGCACTGTTTTGTTGATGGTGATGATCAGTTGTACTATTCAAAAATATGATACTATTCACAAATACGCATTATTCTTAAATATGATACTGTAGCGCACTATAGTGTAATGTTTTGTTGGCAGTTACTATAGCGCACTATAGCACTATTCATCTGAGACAAAATTACTTTTGGCACACTGTTCATTTCCGTCGTTTTGTGCAGAAAAAATCTATATAAACCCTTTCCTAATTCTAAAAATTCATGCAAGCAAAAAAGAAATAATTTCTTTGCTTATTCTTTTTTCTTCTATCATTCATTGGTTGTTTTAGACGACAAATATAGTAGTAGGAAAGGGAAAACCTTAGTTTTCGCATAGCAGTAGTGAAGGTCAACTTTTGCGCACTTCTTTTGAAGCAATCGGAAGGCTCTACAAATCAAAGTAGGTATAATCACTCTGTCTAAGTCTCTATTTAAGATTTGAGATGTCCTTGTGATTGTTATTCAATTCAATAGGTATTATTGTTCACGTATATATAGCTTACTGTTCACAAGTACAGTACTCTTCACGGGGGTACCATTCACTATTACTATTTAGTGTTGTTCACATTACTGTTCACAGATACGTACTGTTCATAGATTCGGTATTGTTCATATATACAGTACTGTACATAGGTACTATTCATGAACGATTATTAAATTACATTTTCAAAACATAGATCCTGAAGACTGATAGTCGAAGACTCGAAACAAGTTGAAATAACAACACAAAGAATTCAAGAGAGCCTACCATTGATGTGGAAGTTACTACCTAAACTCTCTTGTATTATTTTGGTCAAAATATGAAACATGATTCTGTATGATTATTGTTATATGTTGTTTTAGAAACATGTTAGGGTGTATAACTATGAATGAACGTCTATCTGTTGCTGAGAATTTATAGCATGCCATGTTTTGTATGAAAATAATTTACAGCTAAGAATCTATGCCATGCATGTCATGTGATGAATAGAATGATTAATGTAATTACTACCATGTTAACTTGTCTATTCGTATCCATTGTTTATTTATATTGAATATACTTGTGATCATTAATCAAAGATGATAAAGAGAACTAACCACGTACTGACACAGTAATGCTGACACTGTTGAAGTAGTCTAGCACCACCGTGGGTATGTCTAGCCCTAAGTGGGTCTCTTTTGAAAGGGGATGAAAAGTATAAGTGAGACTTCACTCGCTGGTTTGATGATCGAGTGAGACACCAATCCCGAGGTAGGGTTATGAGTGTGTAACTGGTTTTCGGGCGTTACATTGAATACTCTGAACCTAAGTTAGAATGTCGAGGAAGAAAACCTTTTAGTCTTAAACTCAACTCAAACATCTGAATCATTGAAATGTCTAATGTTTTATAAGTACTTACATGTTTGTATTTTGACTATTATAATGCTTGAGATGTTTTTGTGTAAGATCCATTAGGCTCTTGAGCTCACCCCGCTCACTCTTTTTCGGGTAACTATTGAAGACATTGTTTCTGGCAAATGAATATAAAAATAGTTATCAGTGGTAATGTGTCTCGCAATATGAGGATGTTAGAAAATGAACTCTATCTGCTATTTTCAATTGTAGGCCATGTGACTCATCAAATTTAATTCTGTCAGATGTCGGCCATTAGGTCAGACAGTGGTTGTCTTATCAAAATTTGGCTATGGGGCCCATAGAATTGTTTGTAACTCTGATTATAAATTAATGTCTTTTCAGTCATTATGTGATCCTAAGATTATTGTTATTTTCTTTCTAAGAAATTGTATTTATACTTTATTTCGTACTTTGGGATATGATCCGATGCAATTAACAAATGTGATAGGTGATGTAAAGAAAAAGTAATATCTCGGTTTTCGAATAGAAAATAGGAGTGACTGCTGTTGCTTACTTTATGTGCACACTTTTAAATAGATAAAGAGATGCAAAAATGCATTCTTTAGATGATGAATGAATAATATGCAACATAAATAAACCCTAGACATAAA
>JAJIYU010019819.1:0-10638 GCA_030144865.1 Tinospora cordifolia | reverse complement strand
AAATATGAAGTTCTTATTGGTGTACGTATGTTAAATTGCTTCTGCTTCCTTATGATTACTCTGATAGTGTGGGATGTAGTGTAGTATGTCGAGGCTTAACAGTGTCTTGGCAAGCTCGGCTTGCGAGTGGGTTTGTTGGGACACTGTGCCGGTCGGTTCGCCCTTCATCCTAGGGAAGGGGTCCGACACAAACTAATTTATTTATTTCAGTTTTGAATTTATTTTTCTACTTACTCGGAATCTAAAATAAATAAATAAAGATTATTATTTATGAGGCCATAAAATATTTGTGTATACAGACTAATATATGCAGAAAGTATTTTAGAAAGGAAAAAGGATAACGTAGCCCGGGACTGCCTCTCAGGCGGCCCAAGACTATTGATTGAAAAAAATTATACCGTTGAATGATAGGGATGATGGAGCTCGGGAGACAGAGTGTTACACTACTAAAATTTAAGTTTTTAATGAAAATAAAAAAACTTAGAAAATTATTTTAGTTTTTAATATTTATTTTTCTAAAAAAATGCTTTTACTATTTTTCAAAAATAATATATATATATATATATATATGATGTATGCTATATTTTTATTTTTGTAGTTTTTTTTATATGCTTAAGAATTTATCTATTTATATATACTCACTAATCAAATCAATCAATTCAATTCTTTATCAAGAGTGGTTTGAATCTTTTTTCCAGCTGGCCATCAATCAATTCAATTCTTTATCAAGAGTGGTTTTGAATCTTTTTTCCAGTTGGCCATCTATCTTCACCACCAACTTTCGGTGCTAGCGGTTGCATATCACCATCTTCACCCTGTTTGCAGACTATGCCGAGATCTCATCTTGCTTCTCTGTCCGCCCCTAACCTTTTTGTTTTGCTCCGCTGCCTTGCCACTAGTCACCAACACACGGTGAGTTTTTTTATTTTTTTATTTTTTATGGGCTCTATTTGCTGACCAACGCCACTAGTGCCGCCGCTACAAACTGTCCATCCCCTATTACTTATGTCGTTGCATCTACCACTGCACCAAACCTCATCTGTTTTCCGATGATCTCACGCTCGGCCACAAACTGATAAGTACATCACAGAACATCACCGGCGTCCATTGCATCTTCTTCTTCGCTGTTCGCCCCTGTTTGCCTTTTGCACTACATCTTCTTCTATGTCCTGTTCGCTGCTACTCCCCTTCTACTTTGCAGTTTCATCTCCTTCTGTAACGCCATTGCCTTCAACGTTTTTCTTTTGCTTGATCAAATCAATCAACTCAATTCTTTTATCAGTATTTTAAAAATAAAATGGTGAGAACTGGGGTATAATGTGAAATTTTATATTTACTATTTTACGTTATAAAACAAATAAATATAATATTAGGATTTTTATTAGTTTTTAGATATCAATTGCAAAGTTTTATTGCTTTATAAATATTCATACAAATTTATACATATAAACGATAACAACATTTGTTCCAAAAAAAAAAAAAATTAATAAATACTATTATTTTTTTTAAGTATTCAGAATTACAAGTTATCGAATTAAATGTAAAAAAAAAAATTCAAATAAAGCATATTTTTAGTGCAAAGAGAATCCTTGACAAATAGAAAGAAATGCAAAATAATAATAATAATAATAATAATAATAATAATAATAATAATAATAACTGTTCTACCAACATCCGAAAAGGTCATCTTTGATGACTCTAGAAAGTGGGTTATTGGCATAAACCCCGAAGGTTTTGATTTGGAAACTCTGTTGCTCGAGATGAGATAGGTCACCTGCTGGGACTTGGGCACACAACAGTAGGGCAAGCCATCATGTGGCCTTACATTCCTCCGGCTGATATAAAAATATTGCAAGAGGATGATATCAAAGCTATCCGTGCATTGTGCAACCTATCTCCATGATCAGCTTGATTCAAATTTAGATGATTAATTGAATTCCATTGGTGATCTAGTATATTTGTCATGATGATTAATAACACGAATAAATATATTTCTAATACCCACTAAATTTGAAAATATTTGTCAGGACCTCTTCCTTAGGGCGAAGGACGAACTGACTGACATAGTGTCCTGACAACCCTGCCTACAAGCCAAGCTTGCCAAGACACTATTAAGCCTCATCTTTCAACACCACACCACACACTATCAGAGTAATCATAGAGAATGCAAAAGAAATTTAACACATGAACACCAATAAAACTTGATATATATCAAAATGAGTCATTAAAACATGTGTAGCAACGGGAGTGACTAATCCATTATATACAAACTTTTCTCACCCCATACATAGTTTCTAACCCTCAAAACAAAAAAAAAAGTGTGAAGAAAACCTACCAAAACAAGAGAGAGAGTGCAACTCTACGCGATGATCACTCCCTTGCCCTTATTTACCGCTGAAGGACCTGAAAAGTTAGTGTACTGAGCCTAATTGTCCACAGCGGCTCAGTGAGTAATGCAGTCTAATTCATAACCTAAAACAAGCATTCCACAATAAAATACAAGCCATGAATGCATGAACAATAACAATATGCGAGTGCATGCAACAGTGAATTCAATTTAAATCTATAATGCAATCGTCCACCTTCATTTAAAAACAGTTAAAATAGTAAAAACATTCGTCGAGGCTCTAACTAGCCCCCAAGACGACTAAAATCCACTTAAGCAGGTTATATGCAGTTAAGCATATCGTGTCGACTCGATTAGGACTTATTGCCGTTGCCATCAATCGTAACGACCCAATCAGGACTTATTATCGTTGCCATATTATGAAACCCAATTAGGACTTATTGTCATTGCCATCTCGTAGGCCCACAGAACCCTCTCAACGGGCACTCTGTGCTAGGTGGTCATTATCGGGGTCATATGAGAGACCGACACAATTCGCCCTAACCCTGTACCCTCAGACCTTGAGACTCGGTGCACTTCTCATTTAAAACTCATTTAAAGGATGTAGATTCATCACAATATAATACCATTTTCACAATGCACAAAATAACAAGCTTTAAGAAATAAGTTAGAAAGTACTACTCACAGGGATGCTCTACTCCCGACGCTCCTCTCGCGATTGATCGCGTCCCGCTAGTACTTGGTCCTGCGAAAATCGACATAACTTCTTAATATTAACATGAGACTTGGCTCACTCTAACTCTACATCGTTGGTCAATTAATGGATTGACCTAGTCAAGGGTAGTTCATCTATGTTAGTTCAACTTGCCTTTAAGTTGCTAAGTCAATTTGATTGACCTTGGTCAATCTTGGTCAACCCTAGTCAACCTATCACTTACTGACCTAGCTGGTCGACAGAGTCTCAAATGATCACTTCTGATCCTCATAGAGTCAATTGGGCCAAAAGGGGTCAACATTCCCAATTCCCCTCACTTAGGCGCAACATTAGCTTATGACCCTATCTGCGCAACCATTTTCCCGACTTTTCTGTGGGTAATTCGTACATTGGATTTGTGCCAAATTTGCAGAACTGTTCTAGACTCCCTAAATCTTTTCTAGAATTTTGAATCACAATTTTTGGACATTACTTACTAGGGTTTCTAGATATAATAATAGAAACCGTATAGATCCCATATACCCTATGATAGGTAGTGAATTTTTGCCGGAATTGACCTATCTAACCATATCGAAATGCTCTAAAATTTGGTAGGCAACTTCTAGACACACGTAGGGATCTCTTCACCAAATTTCAGCTCAATCTACCAAGGTTTGGTCAGTTAATTTCATCTAAGAATTTTCAGCCAGATTACAGAAAATTTTTGGGTTCATAGTTTCTACTATCTTCCTAGTATTCATTCCCCCATTAAATTACAATTCCATGGGTCATTTCTTGTGTCTAATTGTAGTATATAGGTCATAAAACATCCCTTAATAAAAAATACTTCAAATCAGTAACATGTACTACCAAAATCATGCCTATCATTTAATCAATTTCTCTGCTGCATTCTAAAAGAACACAAGAAATTGTTCTAAGTCCTAGCACTCTAACAAGCATGACATATTTGTAAGTATAGCAAATCATATTCACAAAGGCTCAAGGTTAGATCTTTATACCTTTCTAGAACTTCTGCTATGAGGTCTACAATGCCTCTGGTTTCAATCCGAATGGGTGTCTTTGGGTGTCCCAAATATAGCTCCAAATCTGGTCTCAAATTGGTTTCTGTTGGCACCATTGCAACAGTGAGTCTAACAATTAAAAACAGTGGCTTCTAAAACGTATTAAATGCTTTAGTTTTTGGTTTCTACTACTTGGACACTTGAATACACACGATAAGGGGTAGAATGATGGGTTTTACCTTAGGGACGAGCCTAGAATGGTTCAGGTGTGAGCCTTCCCAAAGTTGCTCCAACTGTTTCTGTTACACAGCTGCAATAGTGAGTAGATGCCAACTTCAATGGCTAGGAAATCATATGTAAACCTTCATTTCTTGTTTTCCAACAATTGGAGGTTACAGTATTCATGAAAAATGAAGAAGACGAACTATCTCACCTCCAAAACGGGCTTGAAACAGCCTAGGATCTGAAGCTCCAAAGGTGGTTCCAACACAAACTTTTCTAGTTTTCTGGGTTTGAACCCTGTGAACAACACCTTTTCTCGATGACTTCAGCTTCAGATGGCTCCAAGATTGGACAAACTACTTGTGGGACTTCGTAGATGGTAGTATAAGCTTCAAAACAAGCTATAATTTAATGGATTTGGCCAAGAAATGGATGAGATTCAAGCTCATGAATGTGGTTATAGAAATCTAGAATTTTCTAGACTTGAGCTCAAAGAAGGGATTTTGTTGCATGAAGGGTGCTTGCATGGCAAGGTGGGGGTGACATGTGGCCATCCAGATGACTCTCAAGCTCCCATGCTTGATGCCCAGTTGACATTATTCATAGGCCACAATTGAGGCTGTGAGTTGATGGTAAAACCATAGATTCTCATGGTTTAATGGCTGAAAAATTCGAAAAAATACTGCAAACATTCGTTGAAATTCGCTGGAAATTCACACAAAACGACAAAGGAAGAGGGGGGGAAGGGTTTGCTGGGTGCATGGGCCGGCCCATGCATCTGGGCCAGTTCGCGCAGGCCTAAGCCTGCCCTCGTCTAGTGGCCTGGGACGGGCCACAGGCCCATCTCGCTGGCCCGACTGGCTCGAGCCTGATTTTCAGCCTGCACAAGCCAAACAACCTGTGCACCGAAAATCTGTATTTTATTCTCTTTTTTGTGTTATATTTATATATATACATACCCTTATATATATATATATATATACACACACCAAAATTTGCATTTTTTTCTTAAATTGTTAAAAATTACTAATTCACCATTTCTCATCAAGATACCTCCATTACACACTAGTTCATCATTAATTCAATTATTTTTTCCAAAAATTAAATAATTTTTGTAAAATCATATTTTTTTCCCAAAAATTTCATTTATCACTCTAAAAATGCGATAATTGTTCCAAAAATTTATTTATCAATCCTAAAAATCATTTTTTCTCAAAAAAACACATTTTCCTAATAGTTTGATGTGTTTTCTCCTTAAAATTTCATATTCTCACATTATTTTCATTTTCTTCAATAAATAATTCGAAATTAAAAAAAATTGGGGGAAAATTTTCGTATATCTTCATTAAAATTTTAGAAAATACATAAAATATACATGTATTGGATCCATCAATCCGATGCCAAAAACATGGGTCGTCATATTCTCCCCTCCTTAAAATGAATTTCGTCCTCGAAATTCTCTAATGCACTAAAGGTTAAAGGGCAACTTCCATAATGTTGGGGAAATGACTCGTCGTATAATCCTCTCTCTCCCAAGTGTCCTGCTCAGCACTGTGGAACTGTCAACGCACCCGTACCATCGGTATCTCCTTGTTGTACAGTTTCCTCATGATTCAATCAATAATGGCTACCAGAGCCTCATCATACGTACAATCCTCTCACAAGTCAATATGTCTCCAATTAATCACGTGCGAGGGATCAGGGTGGTACTTCTTCAACATCGATACATGGAACACATTATGTACCCCGACAAATTGAGGCGGTAACGCCAATTGGTATGCCATAGGACCTACACGCTTAGGGATCTCAAAAGGTCCAATATATCTCGGTGCGAGTTTTTCTGAAATGCCAAATCGAGTTTGTCCCTTCCAAGGGGAAAGTCGAAGGAGTACATGATCATCGACCACAAACTTTAGGACCTTCCTCCGGTTATCTGCGTAACTCTTCTGTCAGTCCTAAGCTGTCTTCATGTTTTGACGGATCCGCTGAATCTTCTCATTCTGCTCTTGCATAAAAGTAGGGCCCAAAACTGTTGTATCACCGACCTCGGCTCAACAAGCTGGCAATCGACAAGGTTGGCCATATAATGCCTCAAAAGGTTCCATGTCGATGTTTACCTGGTAGCTGTTATTATATGCAAACTCGCATAGGGGCAAGTGATCCTCCCAACTACCACCAAAATCAACAATGCATGTCCTCAACATATTCTCAAGTACCTAAACTACTCTCTCAGACTGTCCATCAGTCTGTGGATGGAAGGTTGTGCTCAAGCTCACACTAGTCTCTAACTGATTCTGCAAGCTCTGCCAAAAATGAGACGTAAACCGAGCATATCTGTCAGACACAATGGATACTGGAACCCCATGTAACCTCACAATCTCGCAGATATACAGTCGACTCAGCTTCTCCACTGAATCTCTACTATGCATCGGGAGGAAATGAGCCGACTTAGTAAGTCTGTCCATAATGACCCATACAACATCATGTCTTCGTTGAGTCTGGGGCAATCCCATCACAAAGTCCATGGTAATGTGTTCCCATTTCCACTCAGGAATAGCCAAGGGCTGTAATAAACCACCGAGTCTATGGTGCTCAGCCTTAACCTGCTGGCACGTATCACATCTCTGCACAAAGGCTGCAATATCTCGCTTCATCCCCAGCCACCAATAAGTACGTTGAGCATCCTGATACATCTTATTGGCACCTGGATGGATGGTGTACCTTGAGCGGTGCAGCTCTGCTAGCACTCTTTGTTTCAGGCGAGGGTCATCAGATACCCACAATCGTCCCCTAAACCTCAGTGCACCATCAATATCAGTCGACCACTCCACGCAAGAAGTGTCGTCCGCCCGCCCTCTGTACATCATAAAATCAACATCATGAGGCTGTACCTCTATAATCTTAGCAAGCAAAACTGGTTGGGCTCTCATCTGTGCACTGACTCTGGTCTTGGTCTAAGTCTCATGGATACTCATCACTGTCACATAATCAATCATCCTCCACTCCTGAGACACATGTTTAGCCACACAGGCAGTCTGGACCCGTACTCTGCTAAGCGCATCAGCTATTATATTGGCTTTCCTGGGATGATACTCAATGGTAAAGTCATAGTCCTTAAGCAGCTCCATGCATCTCCTCTGCTTCAATATTAAGGTCTTTTTGCGAGAATAGGTACTTGAGGCTCTTATGATCAGAATAAAGCGTAAAACACTCACCATACAAATAGTGTCGCCAAATCTTGAGTGTAAACACTACTGCTGCCACCTCTAGATCATGCACAGGGTAGTTCCTCTCATGAACCTTCAGTTGTCGCTAGGCAAAAACGACAACTCCATCACCCTGCATCAACATATACCAAAGGCCTGTCCCACATGCATCTGTATAGATCGTCAACTTATGACCTGGTTCGGGTATGACTAAGTACATTTATTTAATGGTTGTGAGTTGATGGCAAAACTACGGACACAATACCATGGATTCCCATGGTTTAATGGCTGAAAAATTTGAAAAAAATACTACAAAAATCCGCTGAAATTTGCACAAAATGACAAAGGAAGAGGGGGGAAGGGTGTGTTGGGCGCATGGGCCAGCCAGGCAGACAGGCCGACCCATGCGTTTGGGTCAGTTGAAAATCTATATTTTTTTTCTTTTTTGTGTTATATTTATACATATACATACCCTTATATTTATATGTATATATATATATATACCAAAATTTGTATTTTTCTTAAATTATTAAAAATCACTAATTCATTATTTCTCATCACGATACCTCCATTACACTCTATTTCATCGTTCATTCAATTATTTTATCCAAAAATTGAATAATTTCTCTAAAATCATATTTTTTTTCTCCTAAAAAATTCATTTATTACTCTAAAAATTTTATAATTGTTCCAAAAATTCATTTATTAATCCTAAAAATCATTCTTTCTCAAGAAAACACATTTTTCTAATAGTTTCATGTGTTTTCTCCTTAAAATTACATTTTCTCGCATTATTCTCATTTTTCAATAAATAATTCAAAATTGGGAAAAATTGGCGGAAAATTTCTGTATATCTTCATTAAAATTTCAGAAAATACATAGAATTCATATGTGTCGTATCCGTCAATCCGATGCCAAAAACATGAGTCGTCACAATATTATTCGAGAAAAATTAATAAATAACACTAATAAATATAATATTTAGAATCGTGATGATTAATATATTGCTAAGGGCATGTGAAAAAACAACAAACAAATAATAATAATAATAATTTATTAAATATGTTTACATAAGTGGAATAAAAACATAATACTATAAAATAATAATAAATAATAGCAAGTCGCGTGTGTAAGCAAAGTGTGTAGATAATAATGTATAGATTAGCAACATTATATATATATATATATATAGGTGTATATCATCTAATAAAAAATTGTAAAATAATGAATTACTTAGAATACTTATAATTCAATAATTCACTAACTTAGAAACTCAACTCTCTAATTATTATTTAATTAAAAATATGTTCCAAGTAAGTTTCTCATTTGCATCTAAATTAGAAGCTTAGTTCAAATTAAAAACTCATTCGTATTGGGTATTACTCGAACATGTAGGCTTATATGTGAATATAATGGTGTATTTAAATACTATCATATAAAGTTTAGCCCATTTAATGTGATCAAATTAAATTTAAGTATTGTGAGCCTGAGTACATTTATTTAAGTATGTGTATTTAAGTGTAGAGACTGAGATTATTATTTCTATATTTTTATGATGGACCAAATTAATAATTAGGGTTCACATTAAATTGGCCTATATAAATGGTTATGGTCTTTAAATCACATGCAAAGGTTTTTCATTGTATCTAACATCTCATCATTAGAAAGAAATTAAAGGAACATGTTGATTTGGAAGACATACTGTTGTCCTTGTGCTTCCGCTCAATTTTTATGTATTCTTGATGATCTAATATCAATGATGTAATGCTGTGATGACTTTTTATACTTGAATATTATCCAGCAAGTGGTATCAGAGCAACTTTTATGTTGAATCGTTGAGAATCAACATTTCATTTTAATTTTAATGAATATATTTATGATTATGTATTCAGATTGAAAGTTTAAGTTTTTTAAATTGTTTTGAATTAATAAAGGTTTTTTCGGATTTGAAGAAAGGAAAGCCGACGTTTCACCATCATCGACAACTGGTTGATAGACGTTACCATTGATGAAATCCCATTGCCAGTGTAAGATTGTCTGATCGGCCTTGGAGGTAGAGAGGCAAGATGCATCATCATTGCATTTTTATTTATTTATTTATTTTTAAGGGTTATAAAAAAGGAAATGACAGGTATTGTCGTTGGTGATGATCGCTAGTGGACTTTACACGCCAATGTGGAATTGATCGATTAGTAGCCAGTTTAGCTGCACTGGCTTGCAAGTAAAACTAGTGCAGCCATAGCGGTTGCATGCTTCATGCTAGTGTTTCTTTAGGATGAAGGGAGATGTCAACCCAGTTGGGCAATATACGGTAATAGGCCCAACTGGGCCAGATCACATTGGATATTAAACCAAAAAAGGCTTTTTAATTGTCATTGGGCCATCAAATTTGTAGCCCAATAGCAAAGAGTGGACCATATATATTTGTAGATTTGGGCCCATTACTATGTGGAAAAGCCAACAACAATAAAAAAGAAGAAGTGGAAATTACAAACAATGTTGGTTTTTTTAAAAATATTATCAAAAATATTTACCCATTTTTTACCGATTTCAATTATATCAGTTTTGCAAAAGTATTTACAATTTTATCATATGAATCGTTGTTTGCCCTAGTCTCCATGTCCAGCGGCTCGCTCACCATCGTCGTTGCCTGCTACTCGCCTCACCTGTTGCTCGCCTCGCCTGTTGCTCATCGATGCTACTCCGTTGCCCTTTATCGTCGATCTATTTCATTGATTCACGATCTGTTTTGCTTTTTCGTTTCCTTCACCGCCAATCTAGTTCTTTTTTTAGGGCATGACTAATTGCTGGTTGAAGAAGATGAGAGGAAACAAGAGGATCAGAGAGAAAGAACAAGCAGCGTTTAGCATCGTCTCAATTCGGTCACTGGGTTCATTGTAGAAGAAAGGAAGAAAAGGGCACTGAAAGGAAGAACGTTCTAGTTCTGTATTATTAAATGCTAACGTTGATTGAATGGTAATGTTTATGATTAAGTAGTTATCTTACAGATTATTTAAGTTCTGTTTATTTTTGTATTGTCCTTTTTAATCAATATTAAATAAGCCTTGTATGGCATTTGAAAATTTCCATTCCCCTTATCAAAGTAGTTAAGATATAGGGCAAGAAACTGCAATAAAGAAAATTAAA
>JAJIYU010019818.1:0-10633 GCA_030144865.1 Tinospora cordifolia | reverse complement strand
ATAATTTTTAAGTTTGTAATGATAAAAAAATACAACAATGACATGTTATTTTCATTCATTCTTGCTTTTGATGTTAGGGTATTCATTTGGATCAAGTTTTAGTTGATTTTCGAAAAAAAATGACATAAAAACCAAATTCTACAAGTAATAAAGGCACCAATGAGATATTTTTTCTATATTATTTTGATTAAAAAAATTATAATTTTAAGGGTAGAAATCAAACATTATCTCAGCCCTGGGTGGTTGAGACTTACTATAGTATGAGTCTTGACACTGTCTGGCCAAGACCCGTGCTATGAGTCTCCTCTCTGTCTGACTGAGATTGTACATAATGCTTTTAATTCATTTCCTTTTTTTATCTAGACTAAATAATATTTATTTTGATATTTTTAGGTCAAAAAAGAATGCACTAACATTATTATTGATTATATTGAGTAAGCAACCAACACACACACGGAAATACCTGCCAAATTCAACCATGGGATTTGGATTGAATGTTGAAAATCGGTCAAAGCATCGGTTTCGAAAGAATGAGAGGAACAGTGAAAACATCGAAGTGTCCATGCAATGGAAATGGTTCCGACTTTTGATTTGTCTCCTTCACTTTTTCCCAGTGAGCTTTTTCTTCGCAATGACGACAATGACAGAAGCTTACACACTCTGTCCATCTCTCTCTCTCTCTCTCTCTCTGATAAAAGAGTTTACGAGGGAGACCTCTTGGATCTTAAAAAAAAAATTAGAGTGGGGCTAAAATGACTTCAACACTGGCTTTCTTTGCCCCACTTTTTAATTTTAATATTCTTGTCCAAAATGACTAATTTATCATTAATTAAAAATCTCATTTATCACCAAATAACCTCATTAGCCCCACCCTATTAGTTCCACCATCAACATCTCATCTCCGCCGAGCACATTCAAAAATTTTGGCAATCTTTTGATGAACATTGCGTTAAGATCCTAATCAATTTTCTACAAGATTTGCATTGTAGTATAACTTTTAAGTTTGTAATGCTGAAAAAATACAACAATGACATGTTATTTTCGTTCATTTTTGTTTTTGATGTTAGGACATTTATTTGGATCATGTTTTAGCTAATTTTTGTAAGAAATGACACAAAAAACGAATTTTACAAGTAATATAAGCATCAATCAGGGTATTTTTCTATGTCATTTTGATTAAAAAAAATTGTGTTTTTGAGGGTAAAAATCAAACGTTGTCTCGACCTTGCGTGGTCGAGACTCACTATAATATGAGTCTTGGCACTATTTGGCCAAGATCCATGCTATGAGTCTCCTCTCTGTCTGACTGAGACTGCACTTGATATTTTTAATTTATTCTTTTTTTTGACCTTGACTAATTAATATTTATTTTAATAATTTTGGGTTGAAAAAGAATGTACTGACATTATTATTAATTATACTAAGCAACTTTGTAATACCCCAAGAAAATTAAAAACTCTTAAAAAAATCTCACATGACTACTGCAATACCCAAATGGTTACCGCGGTAGTGCAGCAAGAAAATGAAAAAAATGAATTCGCTTGGGGTACCTTGGTACTGCGATTGAATTTCGTGATTTTGGGATGTCGTCGTAGTACCACAATATCAAGAACAAGATATCGTGGTATTGTGATTAGAAGCAATCTCAATACTGCGTATTGGGACATAATACCACGATACTATGATTAAAACCCAAAAATGGAAGGTTTGTAATTGTTGCGATACCGAGTTATCTTTATATAGCTCTCATGCATAGGAGAAACCCTAATCCTATCAATTGCATTCGTGATTGCGCAGCCTTCCCTCAGAAACCCTAACAACTACCAGTGACCGATTCCTTATCACTCCACACGCATTTCACATCGGTTCTAGTTCATTCCACCTTGTTCCAAACTGTTTTTCAATGGAAGAGTAAAAGAAAACCTTGCGTTTGGGAGAAGTATCACTTTTATGACTTCGAGAATGAGTGTAAACAAGGTAAACACTAATTCTCATATAGAACACTCATTTTTAATCACAGTCACATATCCTCTAAGTGCATGCACATTGTTTTTGGCATAACAGATTAGTTAAACTATTGGAAATACATTTGTTGAGGCAAACAGAGAAGAAATGCGTACAACAAGGAAAAATACATTTTCGATTCGATTATGATACATGTTTTAAGTCTATTATTGGCATCGAACGAGAGAAATGGAAGAAAACGCACAAACAATGTAGTTTTCTAAGAAACGCGTGACTACCGCGATAGTGCGATCGAGCCTCTCGGGTACCAATATTCAAGTGTTACAACCTATTTTCACTCTTTATACACTATTATAATTAGAAAATCACTAGATTGTGAAGTTAGGGTGTTGAAAACACTACAAATGTTGAAAACTGATTCTTACTCTTTGAAGGTTGAGGATCAAGGTTAATAAAGAATGGAATAAGGGCCCAAGGGAAAGCATTAGAAAGGTAAATATAATTATCTTGCTCCCTAGTCTTATTTGACTTTTAAATGTTAAACATGATGTGTGTTTATTTTATTATCAATGTCGAGAGGCATGCTAGGATACGTTTTGACATTGGTTGGATTTCATGAGCTCTTTTGTTAGTGTGAATGGTGTGTAACTTGATGTAGGTATCCATGTTGGTTGTTTAAATGTTTTCATAATATTAGATATGAAATTATTAACATGTTTGATTTATTTGAATAATATTACATGCTTTGTTTTTCATGCTTAATATGATGCGATCAATGACTGTATGATCTTAATTAAAGTTAAATTAAGATTTGAACCACATACTGGTGTAGTGTGCCACGAGGGATCACCATGGGTGTTTTCACGAATGAAATGACGAGTAAGGCCTTAATTCTCGGTGATAGAACAATGAGTGTGACCCTAGTTTTTTGGTACTGGAGTGATGGATGTGCCCCTGATTCGCGAATTGGGTAACGAATGTGCCTCTTATCCCATTGAAATCTGGCATATAATGCATTTTTCTTATCTCCTTTGATATAATAATGATGAAAAAAACACTAAGGTTAAGTATTTCGGTCTAATTAACAATTGTTGAACAACCAAATGTTTTAAACGCTTAATGTATATCAAGTGTTTGCATGTTTGATATTTTGACTTGAATAATACTATGGATGTACTATATATGATTCATTGGGCTTTTGAGTTCACCTCACATTTCTATTTCAATTGACCTTTAAGATGATTCGAGTTACAGTATGGCTGAATATTGTTTGATAGTTGTAGACCTCACTGGGGAGGTCGTGATTCGACTTATTTTATTTTTGTTCATGAATAGTAGTTGAACAGTGCAAATGACTCTTTTTAATTATCCTTGTGTTAGTGACTTTAGGAATTGGTATTGGGCCATATGGGCCTATTTTCAAATTATTACTTGAACATT
The DNA here is from genome assembly GCA_030144865.1 of Tinospora cordifolia. NCBI lineage: Eukaryota > Viridiplantae > Streptophyta > Magnoliopsida > Ranunculales > Menispermaceae > Tinospora > Tinospora cordifolia. The sequence goes on along the minus strand of JAJIYU010019818.1, from coordinate 7,228 downwards.
TTATGTCTAGTTTCATTCAGTTTAATCCATGAGTTTTGATGAGATTTATCATGTTTTATCTTTTATTGATATCTCTTGTTATGACCATGTGATAAATATATGTATAAATGTGTCTACATCGTTGATGATGTTGGATTGATGATAGAAATCGTAATGTCCCGGTTTTTGGCTGTTGACAAGTGTAGTCTCTCAATGATATGTTTTAATGATTTATAGACACGCCTCTCCATGCGTGACATGATATGGCAGAATGATAGGACCGAAAACTAGAGTGTTACAAACTTATACCGACTGGACCATTTTGTATAAGGGAGGATATGATTTCATAGGTAAAAAAATAAGAAAAAGATGAATGGCTTTGTTGTGGCTTTGTTGGATTAATGACTTTGGCAATGTTGGAGTAACACTCAAACCTTTCTATAGTCTTACAAACTTATTTGCAAAAAAGAAAAGAAAAGAAAATAATCATAGAGATTGACACCCACAATTTAAAGCTATAAGAAGAAAAAATAACCTTAAAATATGAAACCACAAGCAAATTAAATTAACAAGTGCTTATAAGATGTAATATCCCAAAAGTTTATAAAACTTTCATGTCACTGGTGAACAAAATAATAATAATAATAATAATAATAATAATAATAATAATAATAATAATAATAATAATAAATAAATTGATTAATAAATAAAAAAATAATAAGATACTCGAAAACCATGTAGAATAAGTCCAAAAAAACTTAAAATAAATATAAAAATGATATAAATTCAGAAAACATGAGAAATGATAAAGAAAAGATACAAAAAGTTGAAATTTCACTCATCATCATAATGAAAGTTAATGACCGCGGTAATCTGGATAAACCCAGAAAATGGAGAACAATGCATCGTCTTGGTTACCACGATCAGTGACCGCAACAATACCTGATTACCGAGGTAATTCTTGGATGACCGCGGTAATCACAGAAAAATTCATAAATGAGCAAAAAGTAACGTCGTGGTTACCACGATAATTCTTAGATGACTGCGATAATTCACAAATTCTATAAATATGAAATGTTCGGGGAAAACCCTAGTGCCACAACTAGGGATTTTCTCTCCTAAACCCTAACCAAGCTTTCCAATCTCGTTTCTTAACATTTATTTTGAGTTTTAAGGGTAACATGAGCTCATTCAAACTCTTTTCTACGTATTCTCAAGCTTAGATTCACAAATATCAACACCAACAAAAGGGTGGATCCGAGTTGAGGCATGGTTTGAAACTATTTGTGCTAAGATAAATCACGAAACCCCCACTTGAAATCTTATTTTCTTACCATTATAAATCATTTTCCTTAAGTGTATACTTGTTTTCCTTTAAAGCACATGTGATTTGAGGGTTGCAAGACCTCAGTTGGTGAAGAACGAAGCAGAAACGCATAGGGCCCTAAGGTATAAGGATTTCTCTTAGTTTGATATATATATTTTAAGCTTAATACATGGGTATTTAAGTGTTAAACATATGGGAAAACCACAAACCGGACAACGCACATAAAGGCATTGCATTTTCTGAAAATCTTGTAGTTACCATTGTAACACGTGTTGCCAATTTCGACGGCCATGGTAGTGCATCCCCGACTCGATTTTTTGTTTCAATTTTGTGTACACCATGTAATACCGATGTAAAAGACATAAATCTAGGATTTTGACCATGTTTTGAATGCTTTAGACTCACATCATCTTGGTATTAAAATATGATAGATTAAAGATCTAGACACATGCAATGATGAGTAAAAGCATAAGGGAAGCAGATACAAAGTGGGTGTGATTACTATAATCACTACTATTATTCAAACTTTTAATACCAAACATGATGCTTGTCTACTTTGAAATGAGTACTTTGGAGCATGCTAGGATCGTTCTTCTGTGACCATTGATTTGATTGCTTAATTGAATGCGAGGATTACATGCTGATTGTTTTGTATTTGTGATGATCACATGCTTAGATAACTTGTCATGATTCATGTTATGATCGAATTACTTGAATGTCAGTACGATTTGTTCTTGATATATGGTTTGAGATGAAATGTGAAACTCAAGAAGATTAAATTAAGACTTTAAAACTCCACATACCAAGGCGATGACTGGCCTTTGGGTGTCATCGTGGGTGTCTCTATCCGAGCTAACTGCGATAGCTAATTGTGTCTTCGCAGGAAGAGTCAATGCAGACTTCTCTCCTTAGATCATAGTCTCAAAAGGCAATCAGCCCTCGAGCATTACCTCTGGATTTGTTCTCAGACCACACGGGGACACCGAGAGCAAGGCTCTTTCGGTCTGCATTCCAACAAAATGACAAATGAACTGTTTGAAATGCTTTAATGCATAAAAATATTTGTGTGTTTTGTATTTTGGTCTGAATACTACTAGTAATGTTCTGTATGATCTGCTAGGCTTTTGAACTCACCCCACTTTTCTATTTCAGGTGATAGTTGACACAATACGAGTTAACCATATCCAAGCAACTCCAATTATTTTTGGGCAAAACCTCTCTAGGGAGGTTGTTAAATGTATTTTGTAAATGATATTTTTCTGTATTTAATTTGAACTGGGCTTGTGCCCATTTTTTTTGGACTAAACATTTAAAATGTGATTAAGTGTTTTGGGTTCTTTCAAAAATCCTTGGATTAGTTAAATGTTAAATTTGAAGTTTTTCATTTTATTTGTAACTTTAATGTTTCGATTCATTTTCTGTAAACTTTAATGGTTTTGAATTTGGGCCGTTATGCCTCATGTTTTTCCCTTGAAATTTTGTCAATTAATTTTAGTTGCTTATAAACCCTCATTTCCAAAGATATCATGTGTATTTTAAACTGATTTCATAATATATTTGAAAGAAAGGCCTAGAAGCATGAGATAGATAGAATGAGAAGGAACCATATAGCCTCCGGCTCTCAGCAAACAACCCGAGTATGGCGTCTCACGCCGAATGGGCGCACTGTCTCCACACGCGGCCTCGTCAACTCATTGCATAGAGAGAGAGAGACTAGAATTCGGGGTGTCACATAGGAATTATTTAACGCAATTAATATTAATATTATTATTATTATTATTGTTGTTGTTGTTGTTGTTGTTGTTGTTGTTGTTGTTCAAATATTGTTTAAAGTCACTACAATGCTACAAAATAAATTCATTTAATTATCACATGAGGCCCTTCGCTTTCTTGTAAAAATCCTTTGAACTGGATGCGACGATCCAGTGTTATTTGACACAATGTGTTTGGTTTAATAGTACATCCCAATAGGGGACAACCATACTTGTTTAATTTATCTCTCTCAACTTGGATGTCATGAGGCGTGTCTTGGAAAGTTTTAATATAAGCAATAGGAATTCGTAGATCCTCTAGACATAGAGCGCATGGCGCTTCAAACCCAAAAATATTACCTACAATGGAAGTAAACATATTAATAACAGACCTTTCTTCAAAAAGGTCTCAACAATCCCAGAATGAACTGTTTTTCGAATGTTAAGACCTGCAAGCGCATTGATCATAGAGTTTGCACAACCGCATCCTTCATCATATGACTGCTGCTCTTTAGGCGATGATTTCCACTCTAGCCTAATGTCAAATGCAATCCTATTCCGTTGCCACCAAAATTAAAACTATTAAAAGACAAACATAAATTCGTCGTTGTTTAAATGATAAAAAAAACAATAAATTTTTACCTAGATGGCATCATTGTCCAAATTGTGGTTGTCATGCTTAGTCTAAGTCTTTGGGTTTTTGACAACAGGATAAAATATTGATGAGAACCGCTCCATGTAACATGGTGATGACTCTTATGGGTAACGTATCTCATTCCCCCGAACACCTAGTCCCAAAACTTAGTTTTGTCACTTCTCCTGCAATTGAATAAACATATGTTTCACTAAATATTTACTTCTAGTGACCCATCGCTCTGCTTTTATTGGCTCAAGTGGAACGTCAGGTATTGTTTGTATATATCCTAGCTGTTAGAGAAATATATCGGGTGGTATGACTCTATAATTTCTAAATAGTTAATCAGCCCAATGTAAATAGCCATCTCTGATACAGGTGTACCTTCTCTTGAATCCCTATATGGATCCTAGTAGACCTATATAAAATAGATAACCACTTTAAGTTGTAAACGACAAAATCACATGATTAACTGGTCGATTGTTCAATGTAGCGTAAACATCTAGTCATCATTAAGAACCACTCCATCCCTATAGAAATCATAAACTCAAACAACCATTATATATGAATGTATATAAAAAACACAAACGTTTGAGGTTATATAAGGGTGACAAATAAAACATACCTCAAGTAGGGTGAGATACCCTACAACCTAATAGACTTCGCCTCGTAAGGCACTCCCAAGCTGGCGGTTTAAAAATATAAGAGCAACTGCTCCCCAAGCATATGACCTAATAGTGTTCACGTTCTTTACTAGCTGAAGAAATGAGACGTGAACTTAGGCAATGTTCTTATTAGTAAACTGTGTGCTGCCCAGTAGATACAAAATAAAAGTTCTGGCAATTATTTCAACACGTAATATTCATTTATATTCTCTTTGGTCGTACCAAAGATATTTTTTTAGCCATCTCTTACTTATGGTGAGCCCTTTAGCCATTCTAATCTCTTCCACGACTTCTTCTTCGGAAACACCACAACACTCATGCGCCAACTATACGGCACTATCAAACTTGATTAATTTCATTGAAATTGATTTGCCTATCACTAGAATAAAAAGAAGAATGCAGACATCATTAAGTGCACTCGACATTTCACCTAATTGAAATGTGTTCATCTCTGAATGCCACCTCTGAGTGAATGTCGATATAAGTGTCCTATTAACATAACCATAGGAACATATGATCAACAGGTTCAATCTAGATCTATTGATAATTTCCTGTAAATAAACCTGTTGTGGGTGATATTCAAGGTCCTAAGCCTTGATTATATTCATGTGGTTTATACACTTCAATGGGTCTCGATACTGCAATCACAAAGGTATTTTTTTTCTAAAAAAAAAGATTATTCATAATTCATTATTGAGAGAAAAAATATTGGATTATAATAAATATGAGGAAAAAAATCAACTTTGTTCCTCCATGCTACTGCAACAACATAGTACTTAAAACTCTTAAGAACAGACAGATCAGACAGACCACTACGAAATGGTCTAGGAGCATCTTCACCTTCCTCATGCTCTTTAGAAACATGGGCCTCTTTATGTTCTTCGGCTTCTTCTCCTTGTTGTGAATAATGCGATGAGCTTTCAATATCTGATAGAAGTTTAGATTTTGCCGTCGTCACAACTCACCTCAGTGATGCCTTCACATGGGCTTCAAAGAATATGTACTTTCTGATTGAATGTTCAGTTTATTTCTTACAACCATTGTCTTTTTTGGTGTCATTTTTGTATAAAATACAACTAATCATTAATTTATTATAATATTCAAATGTAAATAAACAAATAAATAAAAAACCATAAAAAATAATGGCATTTGGGGGAGACCCTTAGAAGAGTCTCGGTCAACAGTGGTTGAGACTACTTTTTCACAATCACTCATCCATTTCTTGCAAATAATACACGAAAATGGAGATTATATTACCTAAACTACGATAAAACAACTTTAAAATACAAAGAAACTACAAATCTTTACCTGATCTAATCTCTTTTAAGAGGTTTTGTTGAAGTCCGACGATGGCTCAAGATTCGATGGTGGCACAGCTATGGTGTTGCAACAACTGGACAATGACAACGTGAAGAAAAGGTTGAACAGTAAAGGTGAAGAATAGACTTTGGTGGGTGAGTTTGAGTGATTAATGAGGTTAGTTAAGATTTAAATAAGTATATTTTAAGGTTTTCAATTAAAAAAAGGGGTGAATACATCAAATTTTTAAATTGGGTGGGGTGAACTTCAAGATAGGGGTGAAGATATCTATTATTGGGTTGATTTTAGCCTCACTCAAAAATTATAAATTGAAGTTGTGAAACGACTAAGAAGACTGGAAAAGACAAAGTTACCCCCATATTTGATACAGACTTGCCACCGTTCTACTCAGGCTTGGTGGAGAAGAGGTCCCACCTCGGGCAAACTTCTTGGTGGATCGAACCAACAACCTGCAATTACATGAAATTATTTAGGTTGGTAGTTTTGGATTATTTTTGGGCCACTTAAAAAAATAAAATAATGATAAGTATAATACATTAATTAGTGATCCAGTTATTATTTTTTAATGAAGTTCTTTTTTTATGATTAGTTTTTTTAACCCATACTTTTTCCCTTTAAATGAAATTAATTCTTTCAAAATTTTAGTATAACAAGAGCATTTAAGTAACCTTTTAGAAATTAGCAAAAGTTATATATATTTGTAAGATTAAGATTAGCTCTTAAGTTCTTTATCCTATCAAACTATTATTTTACAAACATTCTTTAGGTTTGTATTTTATTATTATATAAATGTTATCATAACTTAAAAGTTTTTTTAAAATTTTTTTGTCGTATGTTTTTAAGACAGTTTTATACGTATCTTGAGATTAATCATCAATTAAGCTATCATAAAACCTTAAATGAGAGAGTACTTTCAACGCAATTTTTTTTATTATTATATCATGGGCTTGAACTCATCGCTTTTAATTAAAAGGCATTAGATTTCATTAACTTAATTTAACTTCTTTTTGTCATAGCTTTGACTTTTAATATCTCTTACTAAAAGCAAGATTTTATCAAATGAGCCTAAGCAAAAAGTTCAGTTAATATGTTTGTGATTCAAGAATATTATATAACTTAAATTGAGACAATTTAACAAAACAGTTTTATTATGGAATGACACATTATGGCATTTTCTTCATCAATTGTAATAAGGGCATCCCCAATAGTTAGAGGAGCGCTGGGCATATTGAGCCGTTTACGTAAATTTTTATAAAAATAAAAAATAAAAAATAGAGCAAAGCAGAGCGTTAAACGCTCGGTTTACACCGAGCACTCAACGCTCTGGGTGTTGAGGTGGCTCTTTATTGAGTGTCATCTCAGCACCATCTAACGGATATTACAGATGCCCTAAAATTTTATCAAATATATTAAAGTGGCATTTGGAATTTTGAATTTAATAATAGAGCTTCTTGTTATATTTTTAGCAATTAACAATCAAAACGTTTTTAAAAAGGAGTATGATTAAATAAATTATACTTTTTATATTATTACCACGATCATTCTCTTTCTT
>JAJIYU010019817.1:0-10639 GCA_030144865.1 Tinospora cordifolia | reverse complement strand
AATTATTTTAACAACAACATGTTTTAATGTTGTAATTTAGCATTTTTTTAATTATAATATTTACTTCAAATTTAAATAATCTAACTACTTTTAAAATTTGTATAACATAATGTAATCTAAAGTTTGTAACTCATGTACATCATTAATATAAAATTAAATGCATATTATATTAATATTTAAGTGTTTAAGTGTTACATTTATATCAACATACAAAATGAAATCTAAGACTATATGTACAACAACAAAATTACTTATATAATTATACAAAAAAGTAAGCATGTCACGTTATATTTTCGTCAACAAAAAAGATCTTTCATAACATGCGTGTCCATCTTTTCTTTAGCCCAAAAGTTGTAATTTTAACCTATACCATAATTAAAAGAAATAATAATTAAAACACGTCCAAAAAATGGAAGAAAATTTACTTTTAAAGAATCTTATAATGTATCTTTATTTTTTTTCGCATTTCATGTCTCACACACCTTATCATAGATATGCAAGTCATTAAATTAAAATGAAGCATATCAATTAAAAGTTATAAGATATGTGATTTCATGCACCTAAGCATAATCAATCCACAATCCAATATCATACATAGTCGTAAACAAAATAAAATCTGCAAAAACCAACTACAATTTCTATCAAACACAAAAAAGTTACAAAATGTAACTATAATAATGAAATTGATAAAATCTCTTAACAAATGACATTTTATATCATTAAAAAATTTTAACTATGTTCATGTCTTCATCTCAATCTTCATTTTACACCTCATATTATTTATTAAGTTAAGATGAAATTCACTATCAAGTACTCTCACATCAATACATAACCATTTTGACTTTTTTCAAGAGAAAAACAATAATGCCTCATTTTGACTCTCTTCAAGAGAAAAATAATAATGCCTCATTTTGTCTCTCTTTTAAATTATCCTCTTTTCATCTAGCAATCATTATAGTATATTCCTATATTGTAAAATAAAATAACATAAAGTTTGTTCCTCTTATTTAGAGAAGAAATGCCCTTTTAAAAAAAATCAGAACTATTAAACATACCAAAATAATATCATCATCACAACCCATAACCCCGCAAAAACCTTTTGATCTTCCACTGTTCCATTCATTATTTAAGGCATTCATACACACATAAACAAAGAAAAATTACAATAATAAAAAAGTGACATAAGTTTTGTAAGTCCAACAAGAAATCGCAAGATGTTTTATTACTACATTTTTGGTTACATCTCAAAACCAAAAACTCTTACTACAATAGATGATAAAAATCGATCAAAGTAATAATGCTCAAAAACATAATTTGAAAGGAAAAGAAAATGCATTCATTTCTTTTCATAACTAATTATCAAATTAACAATATAACATAATTCATGGCAACATTTAAGTGCATTTGAATGCTAATGGATTGACTAATGTTTATTCTCTAGCATGTGTATATTGAAGAAAAACTATAAAGTCATTCTCTACTATGAAGTCATTTTACCTTTCCAACAACTTTATACCACATGCATAGATAAATCTTTAACATGAGAAGAGTTAAATTTTGATTGAATTGAGAAGTATATGACTTTATTAAACATGTTTAATTTCCTCACTATTCAAGAACCACTCTCTTTTCTAGTACTCTAACACTATAATATTTTTACAACATGTCCCTATTAAATCAAATGTCAGAAATGCATACAAATTTAACAAAACACCAATTTTAAGTGTATCTAGCCCAACAAAAGAAAATAGATTTTATAGATTGAAGCACATCTTCATTGAAAAATTAAGATCCTAATTCTATGAATTTTAAAAAATCCAAAATTTTTAAAGTAGATAAAGACAAGCATCATTGTACCTGGTTTAAATTAATCTTATTGAGCTCTTAGGCCATGCAATAGTTGTTCCAGTAGCATCGCCAAGTATTTTTGCTTCATTAGTTGGTCTACTCAATGACAACTCTGAGTTGAAAATAATCTAAGCTATATCTTCCAAAATTTTATTACTTTGACTCTATAAAAACAAGAATTTAAAAAAAATCATTACTTCTTTATTCTATGTGTAAATAAATAGTAGATTCATATACCTAATTTTGTAGTAACATTTCGACTTTTTCTGTGAGAAGTTTCACTATTTCATGCTGACTTTTAAGCTTTTCTTCTAATTCCTTGACCCTCCCTGAACTTTTGATGGATGCATCAATGCTTGATGGTGTCACTCCAAATCCAAGTCCCCAAACAGAACCACATTGCTTAGGGCCTAGCACTTGAGCAAGAACATCTTGTTTAATATTGGCCTTTTCACTTGGACTTGACATTGATTGTCTACACTCTTGCAATTTTTTCTATAGTACAAATAAATCATACAAGCTAATATCAATCATCAATAATTATTTACCAATTATAAATAAAAATATAAGTACAACTAATTTTAAAACACTCACCAATGTATCATCAACTTCTTGATTGACTGGTTCACCATTTTTTTGGGTATGTCCTCGTGTCCATACATCCACCCTCGTTATTGAAGGTTGAGAACTCTCAATTTTCTATTCAATTAAAAAAATAAACATTTTAATAGGCCCCATAAAATTTACTTTTACTATACCTATACTATCTTCGTTAAATAATCTTATATCATTTCATGCTCCAATCGAGCATATCCTTTGCAGCTCATTTTATGTATGATTTTTTTATCAGTCCTCGTCTTCTTGAACTTGTTAATTTTAACCTATAAAACAAATTGTGCAATAACACATAAGAAGATCATGAGTAATAAATCTTAAGAAATAAATAAACTTAAGTTATAAGTAAATAAAAGGATACCTCAAACTCTTTTGAGGTTATGTAATCCCTACGACTGTTGTGTCTCATTTCTTGAATGACTATGAGAAAAATGGAAGGTATACTGGTGAGTCACATTACCAGGCATGCTCTCCTTTGACCACACTTGATAGATTATCATGATGATACATGGCTTAATGGTGTATCAGTTTTGCAGCAAGATTCCTTGTTTTTATTTTGATTGATATAATTTTCCTTCTCACCTTCTCTTTGAATGCATTTAGCCATTCCATTATGTTTTTTTTTAAGAATAAATCAACCAACTTGTAATGGATCATAACCGTTAAAAAAAAATGCAATCCTTGTTTGAGCAAAGCCCCATTGATAAATAGGTAAACCATACAACATAAGCTCTCAATCACATTAGACATAAGCCAAAAAGTCATATTAAGATAATAAAAAATGAGACAAGTTTGACATAATTGAACTCACTTGCATTAACTTCTACTCAAGATAAATGAAATCTAAAATTCATATGATTACATGTCCCAACCGTAGAAACAAGGCCAATACAAATTAACTAGAAGAGATATTTAAACTAGATGCAATAAATGTTTAAGTTATTCTAACAAATGACTTAAAAAATAAAACTTAGACTAAAGTTACCAATAATTCATTAAAAAGGTCATTTAAAGTTTTTATTGCATCTAAATACGCAACAAAAAGCTTAAGAAAACTTTGCATTGACTATCTTAGAGTAGCAGCAATATAAATCTATTTATCTTAATTGTTTTAATATTATAATTATTTGGTTCTTATTTGGTAAGTTGTCACTTCTTATTTATGAAAGAATATGGAAGAGGGAATACAGAGCATTCTTATTTGGTACATTGTCACTTCTATCAAAGGTCTAATAACTAACTTATTCTTAAACAAATCATAACCAAATGATTGATCTTCTTACCTCAACAGTTGCTAACGCTACAAAGTCATCATGTCTTGTGAGTTTTCCATTGCACCTCTTAATTGTCTTAGCTTCACCTTAGACAAGATAGAAAATAGATTCAATTTACAAGCCATCAACTATAAATTCAAGATTCAATTCTTTAATTCAATTAATTATAAGGTTTGTGTTTTAGAATGACATACCTTGCAGCCTCAACTTCAATGTCAAATAGCCCAAGATAATATATCCCTGCAAGCAAGCATCGGATCCTTATCGATGAAAATAGTTTGGTTTTATATTTTCTTCTTTGTAGAATTAGGCACCTTACTTAAGATAGTATTCTCCCCAAAAGAAGAATATTGCAACCCCACCACACAACACTAAGTTCCCCAACCCAATTCATAAATTACAGAATTAATTAAGAACAAAATGAATTAATAACAATTCATGAAATGCCAAGTTTCATTTCAGGTTCTTATTGAGTTTCCCATCAGTTTCATTTGTGAATATAAAGGTGATATAAAGATCGTTGTAGGTTGAAGTAATAAGAAGAACAGAAAAACATAGAAGAAGAGAGAAAAATAAAGATGAAGACGAAGGAAAAATCAGGTATGAAAGTAAATCTTCACGACATATTTTTATGTCATGAAGTATTATGCTCTAGGATTATGTGATATCTTCATGACATATATCATAAAGATCACAATGATGCAAAGAAAGGAAAAATCAGGCTGAAGTATTATGTGATATCTTCATGACATGTATCTTCATCATCCAAAGAAAGTAAACCATTCACTAGATTCTAAAAGAAATAGATGGTGTTTGGTATGTTTTGAATTTGAAATCCTAATTTCTTGATGACATTTTAAATATGAAAGTCATTCTTCTTCTTCGTAGGCAGGAGAAGAGGTTCAACTAAAGGATGTTCTACTAAAGAAACATTGGCAAATAAGCACAAGTATATGTTCAATCTCCAAAAATGTGGAGAATACCTGCAACCTCGCAAATGTTGAACAGTGAATTGGAGATTTCTTTATTGAAGCTTTTCTGTACAAAAATCTCAATCTAGGGCTTCATTTTTCATCATTTTTGTGCCCAGAAAAATCCAGCACAAAGGGTCAAAATCAAGGGCATCACTTTTGCAGATCTGAGCCTAGAAATCGCAAATCCCTTTCCTCTTCCTCTCTTTGCACAGCAACACACACCAGCAGTTCTTCTTCTTCATTCAGTATATACAAAACGCAGGTTGCGCACAGCCAAACACCCAACAACATTCTTCTTCTTCACGCGCACAACAGAACGCAAGTGCATTCTCCTGCATCTTTGTTCTTCTCCGCATAGGATGCAACTGCGTCTTTTCTTTTTCCGTCCAAACAGCAGCAGCAGCTGCTCCTTCTCTCTTTCTTCATTTCAGTCTACCCAAATCGCCGCAGCAAGCTCCAGTTCTTCATCTTCACTCACGAGCAAACGTCACTCCTCTTTCAATTCATTCCCCTGCGTTCATCACAAATCACAGCCACACCCAATAGATCAAGTTGTTGTTCGTTCTTCCTCTTCATGCACGATTCACAACACGCCTTCTTCTCCACGCACAAGAATGCACCTGTAGCTGCTACCTCTTCTTCATTCTTCTTCGCACTAGATCGCACATGTGCGATTCTTCTTCTTGTTCGTCCGACAGCAGTAGCGATAACTAGCAGTTGCTGGTTTTGTTCTTCCCCAAACACCGATTGTCGTCCCCTCATTTCTCCTCCCTTCGTTTGATTGTCACACCTACCCACAAAGCCCTATTTTTTTTCTTTTGTTCTTGCTTCTTCCTCTTCCTCTGTTCTTCACCACACGAACACAACAAGCCCTAATTTCTTAATGTCTTCCTTTTTTTTTCCTTTCTTTTGGCTAACCATTCCACATGTTTTTAATTGATTGATTTATTTATTTATTGCTTTTTGCTTCCATTTTTTTTAATTCCTACTCCTTTACAAACCTCGTATATTTAACTTAAACATTATTAATTCTAAAAATTTATACTTTATATGCATTATAAAGACTATTATTCATTTTTAACAATATTTATTTCTTTATTGTCATTGTAATTTGTCTAAGACTTATTTATAGTTTTTTCTATAATTATCAAATAACCATTACTATTTCAATTCATTATCATAGCTTAAATAATAATATTTATTATTATTATTATTATTATTATATAAATTTTTCATTCCTACTTGCCCAAAAGTGAAGATGTAGCAAGCATTTCTTTTTGTTATTTTATTTTGAATTCTCATTTCTCTACAAACCTACATTTTATTTTATGTTTTTAATCTAAAGTTTACACCACATATATTAATTAAAAAATTTATTTTATTTCTTGATTGATTATTTTATATTTTTATTTAATTATGACATGCATGCATTCGTGAGATTTCGGAGTATTATGGTGAATGAAGGCAAAAGTTTACTCTTTTGCAGTATGGTGAATGAGCACAAAAGTTCTCCCTCCTAGGCAAAAGAGAATGGTGAACGTTTGAATGAGGCATAGAAACTTGGAAACTCTTGCTCTTTTACGTTGCTCATAGGAAAATGAATGGAAATAGGAAAATATTATCGGTGGGGTTTTGTAGATATGAAAATTGAAATTCACAGCAAAATGTCCCTTTTAGCTATGAGATATATTTTGTATTTAAAAATAACTTAATTAATTGAAAAATACCCATTTTAATAATGTAATAATATTTGGGATAAATACGATTCACTTAATTAATTAAGTGAATTGTATTACATGTTTAGGGAAATAACAGTAAGAAATTAAATTAATATAATTATAAAATCACATTGATCAGTGTGAATTTATAAGTTTTATAAGTTAGTTAATCGATTTAAAGATGAAACAATTTTTGATTTTTACTAAAATATAATTCTATTTTTACTAAATAAATTTAATATTTTCAGTTAAATGTACTTTTAGCTAGAAAGTAAATATAGATTTTTTGCTACCAAATTAAATTGGTGTCTAAAAAAAGTAGAACTATAGTTACAAAATTTAAATTTCATGGTTAAATGTACATTTAGCTATGAAATGAATTTTAGTGCTAAAAACAAATTGCTAAATGTAGCTAAATGTAGTTTTTAGCTACAAAATTAGTTTTGTGACTAAACAGGTGAAACTATCAACCATAAAATTTAATTTCATGGCTAATTGTACATTTTTGCTATGAAATAAGTTTTATGGCTAAAAATTAATTGCTACAAGTCTACGATTTTGTAGCTAAATATTAACTTTAGCCACAAAATTAAATTTGTGTCCAAAAAGGTACTATTAAAAGCTTTAAAATATGAATTTCATGGCTAAATATACATTTTTGCCATGAAATAAGTTTTGTGGCTAAAAATCAATTGCTACAAGTATACGACTTTGTAGCTAAATATAAACTTTAGCTACGGAATTAAATTGTAAAAAGTCCAAAAAGGTACTATCAATAGCTTCAAAATCTGAATTTCATGGCTAAATGTACATTTTTGCTACGAAATAAGTTTTATGGCTAAAACTCAATTGTTACAAGTCTACGATTTTGTAGCTAAGTATAAACTTTAGCTACAAAATTAAATTTGTGTCTAAAAGGTACTATTAATAGCTTCAAAATCTGAATTTCGTGGCTAAATGTACATTTTTACTGCAAAATAAGTTTTGTAGCTAAAAATTATTTGCTACAAGTCTATGGTTTTGTGGCTAAATATACTATTAATAGCTCCAAAATCTGAATTTCGTCACTAAATGCGTGTTTTAGCTATGAAACGAGTTTTATGGCTAAAAAACATCAATTATAAATCTTTTTTTTGTAGCTAAATATAACTTTTAGCTACAAAATTTAAATTTCATGCCTAAATACATATTTTAGCTATGAAATAAATTTTGTAGCTAAAAATCAATTGTTATGAATTTAAATTTTTGTAGCTAAATGTATGTTTTAGCAACAAAATTTAATTTGTATCTAAAAGTATATAACCATTAGCTTCGAAATCAAAAGTTTGTGGCCAAATGTATATTTTAGCTACGAAATAGCTTTCATAGCTAAAAAAGTCGTAGCTAATTCCCTCTTTTGTTCTAGTGATATTAAGTAACTCGTATAGAAATTAATAATGATAAGTAATGTTTTGCCAAACGTTATTTCATTAAACATATTTACATCATTGAAACGCTTGTTATGATAATAGTTTTGAAGGACATTCATAATATAGATGTTGTATAAAATTGATACATTTTACAACATGCTACTTATGTGTCACTGTATCATATATTGCACAACATGCATAGGTTTGCACGTTGTTATTGCATTAAACTTATTTACATCGTTCAAACGCTTGTTGTAATAACAATTTTTAAAGACATTTATAATAAAAATGTTGTATAAAATTGCATCATTTATAACATGCTACCTATGTGTCATTATACCATATATTACACAACATGAGTAGGTTTGCATGTTGTTATTTTATTAGGCTTATTCACATTATTTACATGCATGTTGTGATATCGAATTTTAAGGACATTCATGATAAATATGTTGTATAAAATCAAAACTTTTTACAACATGCCAAATTATGTGTTGTAGTATTATATATTATACAACATGCATAGTATACATGTTGTTAATGTTATTTATAAAACATTAAAGACAACACACATTTAATGTACGTTGTTATAATATATATTAAACAACATGCATTAGTATTTGTTGTCTTGCGCATGTTGTTGTAGACCTAATTTCTTGTAGATCACTCGCATAATATTATTGTTCATGCATTCATGACATGTATTTTATTTGTAGAAGGCTTGTTTTAAGTTATGAATTAGATTGCATTACTCACCGAGCCATTGTAGACAATTAGACTCACTACTCTAACTTTTCAGGTCCTTCAGCCGTAGATAAGGGCAAGGGAGTGGTCATCACATAAGGCCGCACTCTCTCGTTCGTTTTGGTAGGTTTTCTTCATACCATTCTTTGTTTTGAGGGTTAGAAACTATGTATAGGGGTGAGGAAAGCTTTTACATAATGGATTAGTCACTCCCGTTGCTATACATGTTTTAATGACCCATTTTGATAAATTTCAAGTCTTATTGTTGTTTTATGTGTTCTAAATTCCTTCTACATCCCTATGATTACTCTGATAGTGTGTGGTGTGGTGTTGAAAGATGAGGCTTAACAGTGTCTTGGCAAGCTCGGCTTGCGGGGGAGTTTGTCGGGGCACTGTGCCAGTTGGTTCGTTCTTCACCCTAGGGAAGGGGTCTCGACATTATATTTATAGCCATATATTATATAATATTATATATATTCACATATTGATACACATGCTGAATATATATTTATACGCATCTAATATTTAATATTTGCATAGCATGTTTAACACATACCTGTGTATATATATTTATATTTCTTTATATTATTCATTTTTGGATATCAAAAATTTTCAATTAATTTCATTTATTTTATACTTTAGAGTATACACAATTTATATCTAAAAATGTTATAAATTTCTCAATCTCAAATTATTTAATTTCATTCATCAAATTTCACACAAATCTTCAAGGTATTATATTCTACCCCCTTAAATGAATTTCGTCCTCAAAATTTGCACTAGTTTACTCGATGTTGTTTCGTTATGTATCCCTAGCGAAGAAACCCGTTTAGATTTGTTTAATTTTTGAGAAATCGGGGATGGCTCTCCTATGAATCCCTATGATCATCTTTTGTTGTTTTAAAAACTACATAGCTAAGGTACGTGGCTATCTCCTTTTGCCGAAACTAAGTTTCTCCCAAGTGCTTCTAAGATAATCCCTAAGTGTTTCATAAGTTCAGTTGCCTATTGCAAACCAGTGAAGAATGTGTCAAATCACTGGGTTTGTCGGATCCCTATATGCTACTAGGGTATCTTAGTCTAGGAATATATATAATGATTCTTAAGGGTCATCTTGTATATATTTGACTCTTAGATTCCTACCTAATGATATCCTAGTCTATGATCTTTTATCATGAAGTGAGTGGCTTCTTTCGATTAATCGAATAAGTCATCTATACTTGGTAGGGAATACTTAACCTTTGTTGTTGTTTAGTTTGGTTTCCCTGCAGGAAGGGATAGCTATGGGGTCAGTTCCATGATGAACTTCGATTCCAAAATCTATTGGTAAGTAATTTGAAAATATACTTTTCTAACACCATTAATTTCTCAAAATTGTTATTTTATTCAATTTTTTTGTCAAAATTTCGGTAATGCAACTAACTACCTTTTCTAAAATAAACTTTGACCTAATAGCTTTCCTAAGTTATTGCTACTATTTCCACTGTGGGTTTTGTTCCTTAGGGATTTTAGCAACCGCGAACACTCTGCCCTGGTTCTGCCCATGGCCCTGGTTTTGGTTTTGCCCTTGGTTGTTGTTCTGTCGGGGCGTTTGCTGTTGAGGACACATATTTTGTCCTCCTCTTTGGTTGTGCTATTGCCGTTGGAGAGCCTAGGCATTGGTAGGACAAAACTTTGCTAGATGCCCTAGCTAGTTATTGTAAAAACATACCCCTTATTCTCTGGTTTGTCCCTTCCATTCGTCCTTCTTAGGTCCAGCTTGGTGCTGGACCTGAGGTGCCCTACTTCCATCATTTTGTTGATGGGTGTTCTATCTCTTTTGAGGTTCTTGTTGATCTTTCTCATTTTCTAGCTTCTTATTCTTGTTTCTTAACTTTTGTTCGAGGTCCAGTTCTTATTCTAAGATCAACTCCTTCTCTACGACTTCTCTGTACGTCTTCAGGTGTAATACCTGAAATTTTTTGTGACATAATATTTGTAATACATGAAATTTTAGTGACGTAATAACCGAAAGTTGAATTTAAAACACATATACGTATATATTTATATATAAATAC
>JAJIYU010019816.1:0-10636 GCA_030144865.1 Tinospora cordifolia | reverse complement strand
GAGAGAGAGAGAGATACGTAAAGAGATAGAAGAGAGACGTAAATAGAGAGAGACAGAAAAGAGACCTAGATAGAGAGAGAGAGGAGAAATGTAGAAAGATAGAGAGGAAGATAGTAGAGAGAGAGAAGGAGGGACGTAGAAAGACAGAGAGGGAGAGATGCAAAAAGAGAGAGAGACATAGCAAAGAGAGCTGGAGAGACGCAGAAAGAGAGCAGAGAGAGAAAGGGAGAGACACGCATAGTGAGATGGGGAGAGTCGTCGGAGTCGCTCACTGAAAAAGACGTCGAAGTCGCTTGCCGGAGTGTCGGAGATGATCGCCGGAGTCTCAAAGATGATCGTCGGAGTTGGTTCAAGTTGTTTGACTTTAAGAGGCTTGAGAACGAAGTTATTAGATTTAGGTTAAAATTAAAATAATTAATTAATTAATTAAAAGTCTTCCTATTTTTTTAAAATTTACAAAGAAGCCCTCCTAGCGCCTAGGCAGTGGCCTAGGCGTTGAGAGGGCCTGGACGCCTAGGCGAGGCCTAGGCGACGCCTTGACAACACTGATACCAAATTCTAATTTTTAACTCAAATTTTAAAGTGTTCAAGATTAAGAAAATCTCCTTCAAAGTCAATATTTATTTGAGTTGTTCCCATGCTCTTTAAGTTGCTCATTAGATGATGTCTAGCCCATACAGTTAATCTCATTAATATTTAAGTCTACAATTTAAATCCACATAATTCTAACATTTTATGTAACAGTTGATATTTATTTTGTATTTCATAATATTGAAATTTTTTTTTTCTTATGTATATATCCATTAATTTGTTGCTTGAGTTATTTTATTGATTCTAACTTTCATAATTTTTTAGAATATTACAAATGCAAACTCTACAATTTTTTTTTTCATAGAATCTTGAGTCAAAGACTGTCAATGAATGCAATCCCAATACTAGAGAAACAGAGTGATTCTTTATTTGTGCTTGAAAGAGGAGAAATGTCTATGTATGTGGCTGGGCAATTGAAGTTATTGACTTGGCAAAGATTTCAACTGAAAGTTGTGCATGGTCGGAAAGACCTTTTTATAGATGGAGGAGATTCATTTTGTGGTTTTGTTGTGATGGAAATGAAGCCCTTGGTGATAGATGGGTTTGCTATTAAAGTCTGCGATGAATGTTTGAAGACAATAAATGTGGAACTCAAAGAAAATCATGGGTGAATTCTATGTTAGTGGCATCATCATGAATTTTTAAATGAACCTACATTACCTTTGTATGTATGTATGTATGTATGTGCTGTGCCAAAAGGGTGTGGCGATAGATGATGTAAGTGGATTAGAGGGTGTATTTCTTCTACATCTTACTTTGTTTTCATTAATGTAAGGTCTAGGGGGTAAGTTGAGCCTTCTAGGAATTTAAGATAGGGTGACCACTTTTTCATTTCCTTTTCATCTTGGTTACATATGTCTTGGGCATAATTATTGATAAGGTTATCTCTTAGGATTTAGGAGCTAATCAGCAGATTTAGGGTGGGGCATAAAGGTGCGAGTGTTAGCCATCTTCAATTTGTGGCGATTGCTTATTTATGGTGCATAATAATGAGGTTAGTTTGGAGGTTACTCAGGATTATCTTGAGATTTTGTTGGATGTCATAGATGGAGCTTGATTTAGAAAATTATTAGTTGGCTGTTATGACTCTATCATCTGAGGATGTGAAGGATATGACCAAGTAGTTTGGTTGCTTTGTGGGTCAATGGTTTTTTGATGTACCTTGGACTACCTTTGGGGGGTAATCTTTTACCTACTTTGTTTTAGAATCCAATTTTGAACAAGGCAGTGATACATATAGATGGGTGGAAAATCCTCCAGAGAAGGGTATGACTTACCTTGATTAGAAGTGTTTTGGATGCCATTCCCATATATTATTTGTCCATGTCCAAAGTTCCGCAATTGGTTGCACAGCTAATAGAGAGATTGATGAGGATAGTTTTGTGGAAGGGGGGATAAAAAGACAGGGAAAAGGTAGCTGTTTAGTGGAGTGGAGTACGGTATTTAGGAGGGTGGAGCAAGAGGGTTTGGGTATAAAGAATGTGGAATCAAGGAACGTGGCTTTGGATGATAAAGGATTGTGGAGATTTTAAAATGAGAGGAATGCTTTATGTGTTATAGTAGTTGAGAGTAGAACATGATCCATTTTTCCAAAGCCTTGGAAGTTCATTCTTATTATTCTTACTAGCTTTAACTCTATCGTATGTCTAAAAGTAGGAAATGATGATTCTGTTAAATTTAGGAAATGATGATTCTGTTAAATTTTGGGAAGACAGTTAGGCGGTACTACTAATCTTATAGCTCTGTTCCTTCATATTTATTGACTTTCCCTTATACCAACCAATTAAAGATCTTCTTGTTCTTAATGACAATGGTTCCCCTTCTTGGTGTTTTCATTTGCAGAGAGCTCTCTTAGGTAGCGAAAGGCAAGAGGTATTATCTCTTCTTGACATTCTCAATTCTGTCAGCTCCCAGGCGGGTGGATGCGATTTCTTGGCTGATTGATCCTTCAAGCAATTTACCTCAAAATCTTTGTTGTCCCATCTCATTTCTCCCAACATATTGGGCCCTTAATCCAATTCCTTCTCGCACAACTTTCATTTGGAATACACATGCTATGAAAAGGCCAAATTTTTAGGGTGGCTCATGAGAAGTTAAATTGTGTTGTTATTTAGCAGAAAAAAAGGGGATCGGGCACTTTTGTCTAGTTGGTGTTGCATGTGTAAGGCAAATAGAGAATTGACTTGACACTTGTTTTTGGATTGTGATTTTGCAAATGGTGTTTGGCATAAATGGGATCATTTGCTTAATTGGGGAGGTTTTTCTGGTGGATTGCCCTGATAATGCTTTATATCTTACATGACTTGACGATTATTGGAGGGTGGCTGTGTTTGCTGTGATTTGGTCTTTCTGGAAGGAACAGGATAGTTACATCTTTTATGATAAAGACAAGCGGGGGTGTTGGATAGAGGATTTATCTTACAGGGGTTAGTTCTTGTAAGTTGGGAAGAGGATTTACTTTTTAGTGGATTGGTTGGGAGATTGGTGTTCTTGTTGTTGTTTTTTTTTTTTTTTTTTTTTTTTTTTTTTTTTTCCGGGGGGGGGGCTGCTATGGCTGCCTTTTTATATAAGATTGACTCTTGGAATTGGGACGAATATTTTGGTAGGAACAAAATGGAATATATTCAATATGTTATTTACTTTTCCCAGCCCTCTCATGTTGGGCATAATGATTTTGGATCGAGTCCTTTGCGAACAATGATTAATTCTTCCACCTTCTTGCAAGTAAGTGCGCCATGCAACTAATCAACTTCTCCAATTTGGTAGCATTTGCTTTTGGTTCTATTTTGTGCTCGCAAGCCTACACATAGGTGTCATGGTGGCATTTTGTATTTTGTTGGATATATACATGTAACATGTGAATATCTGACATTTACAGGGGCTATTATACATGTGAGTGAAGATTTTCCTCTCTTTAGCCTTTCCATAGGCATTGAAGTATGAAGATGCCTGCATAGCTAGTTCTGACAAAATTTGTTTGATCATAATGAAAGAGGAACCAGATGATGAAGTGGCAAGTGATATATCCTATATGATGTTTTTTTTCCTACCCTTCGATAACAAAAACTTTAATCTCTTAAATGGAAAGAAAAAATCACCATAAACTAAAAGAATTAACTATTCACGAAAACTTCTTCCGTCCAGATTGCTCATCTGGCATAATCTTAAATTAATATTTAATGATATAGTTTCTTTTCAAAAAAAAAAAAAAGAAAAAATTATTCATGAAAACTGTAACTATGAATTTATATTAAAGCAAGTTTTAGCATTGAAACTGTTTGGTCATAACTAGTCCTCAAGCTATGTACAAAATAACGATCTTAGTTTCTATTTCAATTTGTAAAATCTTACGCATCTTTTGGTTCTTGATTTTAAAACTCAACTTGTCAAATTCTTTTCCCAACAATATAGAGCCAACTACATAAATAAATTTCTGCCACTTTATTATATCAAGAGCTTAGTTAACATTTATATTTCAATTGGTTGTATTTTTCTTAAATATTCCTATCCATATTGTTCTAAGTCTTCCTCGTATTACCATTTTTCGGTCAATAGGCCACTCTTACTAATTTGTGCATCCAAAGACCTTCATTCTATCTGTGACTGTGTGTTTTGAAAGGTTCAGTCTGTGCCTTGAAATCATCAATCTCTTTTTTGATCTTCAATTTTGGCTACTTTTACCATTTATCAGATAATGTTTATTTTTAATTTTATCTTTCAATGGTTTAGGATGTATGATACATATATTCAATTTCACATTTTTGTTGCACATAGTTTGCTTTTGTAGTATTTCTTTATTATCAACATTTTTGTTTGGCAAATCATGAACTTTTTATATGAATATTAAACCAAAAAAAGGGTGTACCTAGTGCACGAACCCATCATTGTTATGGTAAGAGATGATGAGAGCAACTTTACTCTTGTATTGAGCAAAGTTTGGTTTTGAAACTGTTAGTGCTGCACCTTGAGGACCTAAATCATTTATGAAGTTATGTTGCCCTGTTGCATCATGGAGTCAGGATCTTATGTTTAAAAAATGTATTTGTATGCAAGTTTGGTTTTGAAACTGTTAGTGCTACACCTTGAGGACCTACATCATTTATGAAGTTATGTTGCCCTTTTGCATCATGGAGTCAGGATATTATGTTTAAAAAATGTATTTGTTCCTGTTTGTATGCAATTTTCTGCTAGAGTTTTTGATTCTTTAGAGTTGGTTCTTCTCTTTTATTATTATTTTTTTTGGTTTTTCTAAAAAGTCATTCTTACTTTATCTTGAGTTTCCTTCTTCAAAGAACTTGAAGTGCGCATTATCAGGTTGGCACATGATGCGGTTGTGAACATCGTACTGCCATTTTTTTTCCCTCATAATTCAATGACTAAAAATAAGAGGAAAAATGAAAGGTAGAGAAAAGAAATAGGGAGCAAAAAGTAGTATTTTCTTGGAAAATTTGAGTGCTACACTTTTGTGATTAACCACTTATTTTTTTGGGCCTTGAGATGTTTCTATCATGGAAGGGTGTATATTTATTTCCTTTTTATGTGAACTCCAGGATTTGGATCATTTCAATGGCTTTTGATGTTCTGACAAAAAAGCTTCTGATGGAACAATTGTTGTTGGCTTATCCTGCAAAATGTTATAAGCTTTAGCATTGTGCATGAAAGGATCTTGTATTTCATTTTATTTAGTTCATTGTAGGAGAGAATTCGGGTGGGCAAAGAACTTCTTGAAGCAAAGCGAATTGAGGAAGAGAATGAAAGAAAACAGTATTGCCTTGATCTACATTTTGTTATTTAAATTTCCTTTACCTTTTTTATATAATGTTGCATGAAGTTCCTTGACAGAAGATGCATCTTTTACTCTGTAGAATGATTGCATTGCGCAAAGCTGAGAAAGAAGAAGAGAAAAGAGCGAGAGAGAAAATCCGTCAGAAATTGGAGGAAGATAAGGTCTTTTTTGTAGTTCTTGCTTTTTATCTTTGCTGTAATTGTATCTAATGAGTTTCTTGAGTGTTGATTCATTTTTGTGTTTAGTCATCCTGATCACCAATAAATCAAAATTTTGTTAAATGGTTTTTTTAGCTAATCTGGTCATTTAGAAAATGAAGGATAATAGAACATTATCCACTGGTGCACCCTTTGTCATGGAGTCTTAGCATTGGCTAAACCACGCTGGCTGCTATCCTTGGGTATTTTGGTGCAGAGTACCTCCCTTCAGAGCTCAAACCATGCTCATACCTTTTGACATGATTTCTACAGCTATACATTCTGCCAAATCATTGATTTTAATATGGAAACTGAAGAATTCTGCTGAAATGCATTAGTTTTCCTGAAAATATTTTTATAGTTGTTTTAACTTGAGTACTAATTTTGCTATAATAAGATCTTTTTATGCATGGTTTTTCTTCCTACGTTTACCCTACTTTCTTAAGATAAATGACTCCAATACACATTGTCTTGGATGTTGGTATTCCCAGATGCTGGGTTTTTGCTGGCTTATTTTTAGTTTTTTTTTTTTTTAAAGCCCCCTGTATCTAATAATCAGAAATAGTGGTAGCATATCTTGGTGTTACGGGAAAGTGAAACCTGAAACCCAATTTTTGTGAAAAAGTTTATTATGTGCCTTTGCAGGCAGAAAGAAGGAGGAAGCTTGGATTGCCTGCGGAAGACCCAGCCGTAGCCAAACCTGCCACACCAGTTGTGGAGGAAAGAAAGGTATTGTTTTTGTCTGAATAACATCTGTAGTTTTTTTTATATGCTATCTATATTGTGGTACTAATGGTTATTGTTGCTCCGATTTGATTGTAGAGTTCACTTCCAGTGAGACCTGCTACGAAAGCAGAGCGCATGAGAGACTGTCTCCGATCCCTCAAGCAGAATCACAAGGTATACTAATTCATGCACTTTCTTTGGCAGTGAAGATTTTTAATGATTGTCTGCTTAAATCATTGATGCCCTGTAATGCTAAGTGATCTTTAATCGACCAACGTCGTTCTCAAACCTCTCAAAGTCGGAACAACTTGAACTAGCTCCAAGAATCATCTCTAAGACTCCAGCGATCATCTTTAACACTCCGGCAAGCAACTCCAACATGAGCAACTCTGGCGACTCTCTCTCACTCTGCTCTCTTCCTCTCTCTCGTTTTGCGCCTCTCCCTCTCTCTGCTCTCTCTGTCCTCTCTTTCTACGTCTCTCCTCTCTCACTCTCTCTCCACTCTCTCAATAGCAATTGGCTCTTTTTTTCTCTCTTTGTCTATCAATTGCTAGCAGCCCATGTGACCTTTGGATAACTTGCGGTGACTTTGACGGATGACGATAACAATAGCTTGCTTTCTTTTTTTCCTTAGTTAATTTGATAATTTCTTTATAAAATAATTTATATTTTTTAAATTCTATTTGTGTATATCAATTTGTTCAGTGATGGATTTTTGGGAATTTTTTATAAATTTTGTTGCCTAATATATGTTATTTATTTATAATGTTATAATTTATATATAATGAATTAATTAAATATAAATTATAAATAAATAGAATTATAAAAATATTAAAAAAATAAATAAGTAATTCTTCAAGGACCTTTAAATAATTGTTTTAAGGACCGCCTTTTCGCCTAGGCCCTGTCTCGTCTTATTGAGGGTTATCGTCTTAAACCGACTTGATAACATTGGATGAAATCCTAGACTAGCTAGTAACGGTAACATATTTCATGAGAGTGTGCAGATATCAGACATATACCATTGATTGAAAAGTTAAGTGCAGTAGTTTCTGGCTTAAATTTTTTTGGTGGTGGTGTGTGTTTTTCCAACAAAATTTACTTTGCTACTGCAGAAAAAACTCTCGAACTCTTCTTAAATTGCAACAGCTGCTTTTTCTCTGATTTATTTGAAGAACATTAAATAGTAATTGACTATTCAATAAATTTTCTTCTATCAGTAACATCATCTGTGTTTGATGTGTGTGAGGGGCAGGACGATGAAGCAAAGGTCAAGAGAGCATTCCAGACTCTTCTGACATACATCGGTAATGTTGCAAAGAATCCTAACGAGGAGAAATTTAGGAAGATTCGACTTAGTAACCCATCTTTTCAGGTAACAACTGGTAACTTTATATTTGATTTTTATTATTTCTTTATTTTCTTGAAGTAGTTATCCTCTATAGCACTTAACTGCATTCATTATCAAATACCAATCACACTTGGCTCAAGTGTTTCGGCACCCTCTCCCACCTTCATAAGGTTTGGATCTCCACATCCACATATATAGGAGAAGCCATGTTACTGGGTATATGTGGCACTTGGTCTGGGTCCCATTTGCCCGTCATTTAGCTTGCCTATTTGGGTTGCTGCTGCCTCTGACCTCGCCTTAGCGTATCATTAAAGAAAGAGGAAAGATAGTTTGTTTCAGATTTTATATTGAAATATTTCTTCACGATCTTTTCCCATTGGACTTACTCTTCAATACAATATTTTATTTCTTCTTTTTCGTTAAAACTATGTATTAACAGGATAGAGTTGGTAGTTTGGAAGGAGGTATTACATTCCTCGAACTCTCTGGATTTGAGAAGGTCGAAGGTGGAGAGTTTTTGTTTCTTCCTAGGGAGAAAGTGGACATGGCAGTGCTAAACTCGGCTGGGTCAGAGCTAAACTCTGCAATTGCCAATCCCTTTTTTGGAGTTCTTTGAGTTGTCGGCAGTGCCACCCACCATATGGATGTTGTACATTTGAATCTTGAAATGTATTGCATGAGACGAAGAATAGATAGATCATCTTTTTTTATTTTTATTTTTTCTATCATTGGCTTTTAATACTTGTTGGCATGAATGAAATATGATGTTTACAAATAAATATACCCTCTTTATTAATTATAAGATTTCTTTAGCTGTTATCATACACATGCAAACCTTCTATATTTATTTGTATACCTATCCAACTATCTATGTATAAAATTTGAATAACAAATAAACGCATTGCAATTCTATGCTATTCATCATAAAGAAAACTGAGATTATTATCACGGAGTGCATTCTGGAGGAGGTGTAGGGTACCTTGCTCTGTCAGAGTAGTAGTCATAAGTCACATACTTGCTCTTCACAGCTTCATATTGTGCTTGTTGGCTAGGGTTTAGTGCCCAATACGTCTGTGTGTTCCACCAAAGAGCAGGAGAGTAACAAGGTTGAGTATTAGAATCAGTAATAGTAGGGCATCCACTAACATTGAATCCTTTGAAATAGGCTTCAAATGGTGCTTGAGTCCAGTCAGTCTTTCTCTTGCCTCCGTCAGTTGCCCAACTCTCCATCCCATAAGCTTACTTCTATTTTCATTGGTCTGCTTGGGTAACTTGCTTCTGCATCCATTTTGTTCTTGTAAACTCTAATAGGAGTATCATCTATGAAAAACCTGCAAAATCCATAAAGAAAAGTTATAGCAGATAGTTAACTAATTCAAAGTTGCCCAAGGAAATTGTAGGATTAAAAGATTAAGGCTGTATTTAGTTTTGTGATTTAAAAAGTAATTAACCGCACCTTGAAAAGCAACAATTAAACAAAAAGAAAACAAAGCAAAACAAAAATAAACTTTTGTCATGTTCTCCAGATCAACCTTTTCTTGTAAATTTTGTGAGACTATTTTCGTTTTCTAACCGATGAAGCAATTTTTGTTTTTCAAATTTTTGGGTAAGGAAGACAGTGTTTGAAATTCAAATCAATCACAACTTAAAGAGTTAAAAAGAAAATTTGTTACTCGAATTTATTAAAGTATTAACTGAAAGTAAAATTGATATATATACAAAGACTTCATATAGATATATTTGTGAAAAAGGAGGCTTTGGATGTTCTTACATTATTTGATGTTGGTTCCAAAGGATTCCGTAAGTATGGAAGCTGGTGGTAGGATCAAACCAAAGATGAATCCTTTGCTCTCTATTTCCCACGCCATTTACAAAGACATTGGTTTGAAGAATAATAGCATTGCCTTCTTTATTACCCAAGAATTCAAAATCCAACTCATCATGATTATCTCCTTTTGAGGTTAACTGCCAAAATATTTGTTTTAAATAGTCATCAGCTCTTTTATATGATATATACATATTTATTGATATATGTAATGAGTAAAGAAATGAAAGATGGAAATCTTACATAATAAGCTGTTACAACTCCTGAAGAGTCTTTACCAGGCAACTTAATCCTCATAAGAAAATACCCAGAAGCATAGTTCAACTTGGATTCAAATCCAGATCCTACAATGATATCATAGACATATATCAATATCATATACCACTACGTACATGCTATGCATTTATGTATAAATATGTAGAAGATAGATTGAACCATAAGAGAAATAGAAGTGAAGACAAATTAAGAATCACCAGATGATTTATCCATGGAGAGTTTGACTAGTTTTCCTTGATCCAAGAAAGAAACACGATCATACCCCCATGTAATGGCATAGTTCTGATCAAAGCGGGTTGAGTCGTGGCCAAGATCATCACTTGCATGAACCAACAGTTGCTGATTCTCTCCAATTCCAGACATTACTACCACAAGAAAAAGAACAGCAAGCGGAACATGATGAAGAGAAGAAGAAGAAAAAGAAGCCATTGTAAGCAGAAGTTGGTGTGCGTGTTGCAACTATTGTGTTGCAGAGCTGTATATAATAACGCACCATGCACCATGCACCATGCACCATGCACTACACTGAGAAAGAAATAGGAACATACCATTTCGTACCTAAAGATCCAGAATTAGGAACATACTAAAGAAAGCGGCCAGTCTTTTCACATGGAAACTAACTTCTTACTGAAATGAGGCCATTTGAATTAAACTTCCAAAAATAAATAACTAGAGCTTCCTATTATTATTGCTTTTTGGTTGACCTCTGATATCCCAAGTCCCAACCAACCCATTTGCAAGGCCGGGGCAAGTTTGGAGTTTATGAATGGTAGTGACGCAATAATAGTAACTTCTTACTTCAAGAAAGATTAATGCCACTAAAACTATATTAAAGATGGGAAAAATCTCACTATTGGCTTAATAAATATATATATATATATATA
>JAJIYU010019815.1:0-10658 GCA_030144865.1 Tinospora cordifolia | reverse complement strand
ATGAATTGTGAGCATGGGGGGTGTTTATATAGAGTTCAAAAGGGTAGAGAATGGCAAGTTTGGGGTGTCATCTTGGGGGAAACTTGCCAATTCTTCAAAATTTCGTGCCCCCCGAGCACAAGAGATTAGCAAGTAATTTTTTTGGAAATTTTTGGGATTTTAGAAACCAATTTTTGAATTTTTGAAGTATTTTCTTATGGATTTTTGGTTATTTAATTCAGACCATTGGATCTAAACCTTCAGATCGTCCTCGAGATTTCGTTCGCGATCAAGATCGGGCGGGTGGAACGTCGGCCGTTAGATCTCCTCGATCGCAGCACTAGATTTGCGATTGAGACCAGGCGGGTGAGATTTGGAACGTCCGATCAACCTTGATCGCAGTACTCGGTTCGCGATTGATGGAACACGCTTTTCTGGGCCGTCAGATGATCATCGGATACTGCATGAGGATCGCGATCAATGAATCTCTTCCGTGCCGTCAAATGTTCCTCGAGACACGCATGTTGCGATCAAAGAAAACAAATTTGATATGGACCGTCAGATCGACCTCGATCCCAGCACGCTCACGATCACGATCTTGCGCATGTGATCTGGACCGTTGGATTGAAACGATCAATTGTGAGCCGTTCGATCTTGGTGATTCGGTGCATCCGGGCGTTCGATAAGGTCTTGATCGTGGCCGTTGGATCCTGGATCGGATGGATTATATGTTTTTGGCCGTTGGATCGTGTTTCTAATACCAAAATTACTATTCGAAGTTGCAATTATCCAAAATTTTGCCAATTAGACACTTCCTAATTGATAAAAACTTGTATATTCCTTTCTATTTTGATGATTTGCTAATATCTTTTCCTTTCTAATTATTTAATATTGCATTTATTTGATATTTTTCTATTTCCTTAATATTTTTAATGTCAATAATTAAATAATCTATATTTTTCATTTCCATGTATTTTTATTTATTTTATATTTCATTTTCAAATAATAATTTATGTAATTATACACTAATATTTACATAATGCTTTATTTATTTTTAATAATTATATGTACACTACATTTTTATTTAATTATATAAGTTCTTCTATGTACATATTAACATTTATTATGCTAACACAGACCTTATTCATAAACATATTAGCCAATATGTGTATATACTTTATTTCTATTTATTTCTTAAGCAACTCCTTAAATTTCATAATTAATTCTACTAAACCTAAATTTTCATTTAATTATCAAATTAAGGTCTTATTTGCTTAATATTTTACTATATCTCTAATATATTTTATTTTTCATGTGCCAACCCACAATTTGCACCCAAAATTTTATTAAAATCTTTGAAATTAATTTATTTAACTTATTGTATTTATTTGACAAAATTCTGGGGTATTACATATATTTTTGAATGCTTGAACTGAAATTATTTTAATTTCAAAAGCCAAACAAACCATGAGCATGCTAGAAATTTGAATAAGAAAAAGAGGTGTTAGAGAAATCACTTCCACCTTATGATGCTTTCTCTCCAAAGTTTGAGCAAGAGTTTCCAATGTACAAGCACCAAGAAAATCACCTAAGATGAATCCCCAAACCAAGAACTTCTCACACTCAAGAGGGAAAAGAATGGTGAGAAGGCATGCCAAGAAGAGGGCTTAGAGAACAAGAGGAAATCTCAACTCTTGGTTCTTGGGACGAGAAGAATGGTGAGCATGGGGGGTTTATATAGAGTTTAAAATAGCATAGAATGGCAAGTTTATGGTGTTCTCCTTGTAGGAAACTTGCCAATTCTTCAAAATTTTGTGCCTTCCGAGTATAGGAGAATAGCAAGTGTATTTGAATAATTTTTTTGGAATTTAGAAACCTATTTTTGGATTTTAGAAACCATTTTCATGGATTTTCGGTTAATTTCTCGTTTATTTTCGGAGCATTTAATTTGGAACGTTGGATTTTCCTCGATCGCGGCGGCCAGATCTTTGTTCGTGCAGTTTTGAATCTGGGCACTCGGATCAACCTCGAGTGTAGCAACGGTTCTCGATCAATCGATAACGTCTCGTAGGATTGTCCTCGAGCGTAACACACGTTCGCGATCACCATAACGCGACTTTGATCTGGACGCTCGGATCGTCCTTGGGTGCAGCATGCGGATCTCATTCGTGATCGACGAAACCCATCTAGGCCGTTGGATCGAGCGAATTAATTATGGGTCGTTGGATCGGGAAAATTATCCTCAAGTGTAGCAGGCAAAAACTCGCCTAGGCCGTCGGATCAACCT
Organism: Tinospora cordifolia; assembly: GCA_030144865.1. Lineage (NCBI taxonomy): Eukaryota > Viridiplantae > Streptophyta > Magnoliopsida > Ranunculales > Menispermaceae > Tinospora > Tinospora cordifolia. The sequence goes on along the minus strand of JAJIYU010019815.1, from coordinate 8,392 downwards.
TGAGTTTCGTACGCGGATCTCAATTCAAAATCACGAAACACAGCCTTTGTTGTGAGTCGTTAGATTTTCCTCGATTGTTGTACATTTGGATCAGCGAAAAGAAATCGGACCATTAGATCAGATGGATTGATTCTGGGCTGTTGGATTATGCTGATCCGTTGCTCCTGAGTGCTGTTTTGGGCTTCGATTTCATTCGTTGGATCAAACAAATAGAGTTTGGACTGTTAGATGCAGTTTCTAATTACTAAATTTGCTTTTTAAAGTTGCTATTATTTGAAGATTGCCAATTACACACTTTCTAATTGATGTAAACATGATTTTCGCACATGTCCTTCTATTTTATTGACTTGCTGATATTTTTTTCCTTTCTATTTCTTTAATATTGAATTTATTTTATTTATTTTTTATGTTTTTAATATTGCCAACACTTAATAATTTATGTTTCTTTATATTATTTTTCATTTCTTTATTTCTATATATTTATCTCATATTTTTATTTTCATTGGGTCCGAATAATTATATAATTCATTCTACTTACTAGATAATTAATTCCATAATTGCATAATTCCACTAACCTTATATCATTAGTTAGATCATCTTGATACTAAGGTTTCATTTGCCTCCAATATTTTTTATAATTTTTTTCTCAATGAATTTTATTTCATTAATAATTCTTTGTTGACAAAATTATGAGGTATTACAACCTACCCTCCTTAGAAAAATTTCGTCCTCGAAATTTGTACATGTTTAGGTGTTCCTAGTAAACAAATGCGGGTACTTAGTCTTCATTTCACTTTCCAACTCCCAATTAGCCTCTTCCAGTCCATGATGTTTCCACAATACCTTAACTAAGAGAATATCCTTAGTTCTCAGATTTTGTACCTTGTAATCAAAGATTCTAACCGCATTTTCCTCGTAGGTAGCATCATCTTGAATGTTCACCTCCTCCCAATGGATGATGTGAGAAGGGTCAGGTTCGTACTTTCTCAACATAGAGACATGGAATTTATTATGAGCTGAAGTCATCTGGCTTGGTAGATCCAACTCGTAAGCACATTTTCCAATCCTTCTAAGTATTTCAAGGTTCCTATGAATCTCGGAGATAACTTCCCTTTGAATTTGAACCTTTTGATACCCTTCTGAGGACTGACTCTCAGAAATACCTTGTCCCCGACTTGGAACTCTAGTGGTCTTCTCTTCTTGTTTGCATAACTCTTCTGACGACTCTGTGCATTAGTCAGTCCCCTTTATATCAACTTGACTTGGTTGTTCATCTCTTCCACCAAGTCTAGCCCGATTAATACATGATCTTCAAGCTCAACACAACAGGCAAGTGATCTGCAAGGTCTCCCATAGAGGGCCTCGAATGGAACAATCTTTATGCTTGCCTGGTAACTGTTGTTATAGGCAAACTCCACCAGGTGTAAATACTTGCTCCAGTTCCCCTTAAAGTCTAAAACACAAGACCTCAACATATCCTCTAAGATTTGGATAACTCTCTCAGACTGAGCATCCGTTTGACGGTGAAATGTTGTACTCATGGTGAGCTTAGTATCCATCTCCATCTGTAGACTCTGCCAGAACTGTGAAGTGAAGCGAGAGTCTCTGTTAGACATAATAGTCTTGGGCACACCATGCAACCTTACTATTTCCTTCACATATAGTTCTACCAGCTTACTGACTTGGTCTGTGGATCTGATTGGCAGGAAATGAGCCACTTTGGTAAAACGATCCACAATAACCCAAATAGTGTCTTCTCCTTTTTGGTTTCTGGGTAAACCACTGACAAAGTCCATAGTAATGTTATCCCACTTCCATTTTGGGATAGGGAGTGGTTGTAACATTCCAGAGGGTTTTCGGTGTTCTGCTTTCACTTGTTGACATGTTAAGCACTTAGAGACATGCTTAGCCACGTCCCTCTTCATTCCCCTCCACCAGTAGGTTTTCCTGAGGTTCTGGTACATCTTGTCACCACCTGGGTGCATGGTATACTTAGTCTGATGAGCTTCATCAAGTGTAATCTGCTTACTCTGACCATTCTGAGGTACACATATCCTTTCTCCGAGCCTTAGGATATTTTCAACATCTAACCTAAAGTCAGTATGCTTGCCTTGTGTAACTCCTTCGATCAAATTGGTAGGCCATTTGTCTAGTTTTTGTTCATTGTAATACCCTAAATTTTCAAATGCATACAAATCAAAAATGGATTTTTAAAAATTATGAAACAAATGTAAAAATATGTGAAACCATGTTTTAAATGCTTGTATTAATGTTTGATAACAAAATTAAATAGCATCATGTACTAGAATTTGGAGAAAATTCTTGGAGAAAAGGTTAAAAAAATATTGTTGTACTGGCGACCTAGGTCATCAGATGAGAAACTTGAAAAAATTAGGTTACATGGGTGACCGTGGTTCGTAAAGTGCCGACCACGGTCCGTAAAGTGCCGACCATGGTCCGTAGTCCGTAAATTGCTGACCATGGTTCGTAAAGTGCTGACCGTGGTCCGTAAAGTGCCGACCGTGGTCCGTAAAGTGTCGACCGCGATCCGAAAAGTGCCGACCGTGGTCCAAAAAGTGCCGACCACGGTCATTGCGCAAGATTTAAAAAGATTCAAGCCCAAACTTTCTCATTTCTCACTGAAACAGCTTGGGGTTTGGAGGAGACGACTTAAGGGCGATTTGAAGGTGTGTTCCCTGGTTTCATTTGAGTTTCCCTTAATATTTGATCTCATCTAAAGTAATTATCAATTGTTAGTAAATCAAAAGGACGGAGATCCGTTTGAGAGCTTTGTGTTGAGGATATAGTGGCTAGAAACCAAAGCCAAACGTGGCGAGTTCTTTTCCCTTTCCTTGTGTGTGTGTTTGGACACTAGTGTGGATGATTTATGATGGTTATTTGGTTGTTGAATTGAAGGGGTTGAACAAATTGAAACAAGATCCCGTTTTTAAGGCTTGATCAAAGGGTTTCGGAGAAGAAACAATGTAAGCACCAATCCTTAGCTGGTTTATGTGTTTGAATGATTGTTGGGTGTCCAATACACTAGATTTAAGTGTTAAACTGAAATGGGAATCACAAGTATGGCATACACATGCAAAATCTCACTATTGGGTAAGAAATGGTGTGTGGACCGCGGTCCACACAGGACTGACCGCGATCGATGGACGTGAATAGTGTTTTTGGAGTATTTTGTATACACTCTGAAGCACTAAATGATACCAGACACCTAGGGTTAGGTTAAATGAGTATTAAAATTGCAAAGTAACGTATCACTACCGTCTAATGATGCAGATTGACGATATTGGACTACTATATGATGAGTGACGATCCAATAGTATTCCGACGTGTATAGGTGGGGTTGACTATCTCTTCCTCACTCATTAGTATTATGAGAACTTAGGATATGAAATGTGATGATTGTTTACATTCTTGTACTTAGTATCATGCTAGGAATATGTGAACTGATTGGAATGGCTGCCATGACATCATAATGTCCGGTTATGTTCTTTTTAGAGTTATGGATTACTTAAATGTCTATTGAATGATTTATATGATCTAGTTTGCACAGGTTAGTACATGTTATGTTGTATGGTTTGAAAATCTTGTTTGGGAAACTAAAGAAGATTAATGGTTTATTAAAAACTCCACGTACCGAGGCAATGAACAGTCCGCTGGTGCATCACTTAGATTATGATTAGGGTGCAGTCAGGGCGTCCTTGTGGGTATTCCCAAACCGGGCCAAACTGCGAGTGGCTGTGTGATCCTCGGATTTGGGAGATCATAGTAGTTTCTATATGATTTTCATATCTTCATGGATCGTGGTCTCAAAGGTAGACTTCTATTTGAGAAAGATGTCATGCCTGGTTGTGTCCAGGACCACAAGGGGAATATCAAGGGTGGTTTACTCTTTCGATTAATTCCTGACAGTGTTCAGATGGATCAAAAGAAATAACTAATTAAGTGATTGAAACGCCCTAATGTAATGAAACCATATGCATGTTTTGTATGTTGGTCTGTATAATGCTAGTGATGTGTAGGAGAGATCCACTGGGCTTTCGAGCTCACCCCATTTTTATTTTTCAGGTACTCATGGGCCTAGCGTTCAGTGAGGATTGACCAACCCAGAGACTGGTGAAGAGTTTTCAGAGAGATGTTTTGATTTGAACTCTATTTTAGTTTTTATTTATTTTGAACATGGGCATGTTGCCTACTTAATTATTATTTTGTGTAAATAGAATTGTTTATATTACCAAACACTATTTGAAACTTTGGCCGGTGAGCCTATTATTTTGTTTATGTATATGTTGAACAAATATTTCATAGTTTGAAATATTATGAATGAATAGTGTGCATTCAATGATTTTAGACAATGTTTTGAGATTCGAAAGCTTCCGCAGGTACTTTGATTTTTTGTATTATTTCCTATGAAAATCCAGTGATACAAATTTTGAATGTTATTTGAAACATAGAAAGTTAGTTGATAGTGGATCTCGCGTAAGAGATTGTTTTACTTTGAAACGAACAAAGAAAGAAATTATTTGACTTGAACAGAATAGAAATGGAGAACGAACAAGTTTGCACGTCCCGGCGCTCTGGCGGGCACACGCGCCGAGTTGTGATGCCGCGCGATGCTCGACGGTAGAGCTGCGAATGGCTCGGTGTGGGGGCCGGGGTGTGACAAGTTGTGGTATCAGAGCTCAGTGTTCGATAACACCATGCACAACTAGATCATACCTGGCAACGTGATGCCAGAAGGAACTATTTTTCTGAAGAGTTTTATTGAAATGAAAAATTTCACCAAATTTTATTTTCACTAGAATTGGTTTTGAATGACTTTGATTTTGAAAAGTGAATAAAAGCCATCTACTAGTAACTATGTGGCTAGAAGTCTAGAAAAGATTTAGGTGATGTCGGGTGCTCAAGTGACCATTTGCAGACGGATTTAAGTACGGGTAGTAGCCCTGTAGACAGAGTTTTACTCCCTGCGAGAGATGTGCTTCCATTGGATAGTAGCCCTGTAGGTGGAGGTTTTATTCCCTATTAGTGATGTGCTTCCTTTGGATAGCAGCCCTGTAGGCCGAGTTTTACTCTCTGCGAGTGTTGCGCTACTTTGGAAAGGATCTGAGAAACTTGAGACTGAGGGCGTCACATAGAAGTGAGAGTGAGTCGGATTTGGCGACTCAACTGTTGAGTCAACAAGCCAAGTCCTGTAACCCTAGGTTTAGGGAAAAACTGGGTGATGTATTGGGGTCACAGTGGATCTAATAAAAGCTTTAGGGCATAAGTTAAAGACTTATAATGTGAAAATGCACACTTGTTTTGGTCATGACTCGATTTAGGAGGATCCTGTATCCTTGGTCTCTATGTGGTATGGGACGCATAGGGATTTGGGGGTATGGAAGAATCCTGGACTCGAAGAATGACGGACCATGAATGGTGAGTGATCAATTCTTGGGCAGAACATGTACGCACTATATTCTACCAGTATGGGATGGTTACGTATGGTGGGTCTTGCGTCAGCCTTATGGAGCGAGACTCTTGTGAAATTGTAATGGGCGATGAACGGACTCTTTGGAAGAACTTGCACACACTGTACTCTACTGGTATGGGACGGTCACGTATGGTGGGTCTTGCGTCATCCTTAGAGATCAGGATTTGGCATAAATATATACTAGCCATAATGGAACATGGATTCCATTATGTTAACGTACATTGTTTGATTGTTTGTTAGGTGTTTGTGTGCGATATATATAGTATACTATTTTGAGTATTATTATCCGAATTCCTGTATCCAAAAAAAAATAAAATGTTGTCGACTTAAAAACATAAACTCTAGGCCACAAAGACAAATCAAAAACCTAGAGACATGAATTTAGAGTCACAGTAGCACGAAAACGCAAGCAACATAAGCGGGTTGAAATGAATGGCTATTATCACAAGTCATGGTATCCAGCTTAAAGTAGAAATGCAGTTATATTCAGTTAAATTATTGAATTTTCTGCTTTATTATGATTACCTATTGGATACTGAAAAGTATGTTTTTGACTTGAAGATAATGCCGAGAGTTAGAGGACGAGGCAGACCTCGTAGGGGCAGGTCCAGGGGTGAGGCTACTGAAGAGCCAGTACAGACAGAGGAGGGTGTTACTGGATCGGCTGCTCCAACTGCCATTATCGTGTCACCAGATGTACTCTCAGACATGATTCAGAGAGCAGTAGATCGGGTAGTGGACCGGGCCATGATGAGTCAGCACCCAGCAGAGTCATCCCAGCCTCCCGTACAGCCTCCAGCACCCGTACAACTACCGACACCATCACCAGTATTGTCCAAGCCAGTGATACCAGCACCGGTACCATTAGAGCACCCAGCACAGACTTCGAGCAGATCTGCTAGCTATGACAAGGAGCAGAAAGACCTAGTGATAGAGTTTCAGAAGTTGCGTCCTAGTTTTTTTGAGGGCTTAGCAGATCATGTGGCAGCAGATAGATGGTTCATTGAGATGGACAAACAACTGACGGTGATGGGGGTGACAGGACCCAGGAGAGTAGCATTGGCGGTGCATCAGATGGTAGGGCCAGCCTACCATTGGTGGTGGATGATCATAGTGATCCCACCATCGACGAGTCAGCTATGTCTTGGGATGAGTTCAAGACATTGTTTTATAAGACTTTTTTCTCATTAGCACGGAGGGCACAATTGCGATCAAAGTTTAGTAGACTAATGCAAAGGACAATGACAGTCTCCGAGTATGAGTAGAAATTTACCGAGCTATCTAGGTTTTGCCCAGAGGTGATTATGGACGAACAGTCCAAAGCGGACAGATTTATTGAGGGCCTGAGACTTGATATCAGCAAGTTGATCACACCACTGAGACTGGCTACCTTCAGAGAGGCAGTTGTGAGGGCACAGTTTATAGAGAGAGATCTGGAGTTCGAGTAGTCTCTGAGAAGTAGACAAAAGAGACCACATCCAGATTAGACTTCAAGAGCCCCACAGCAGAGACGAGGTAGACAACAACCATCCAGAGCACTTACTACTCGTAGTCAGACTTTAGCTACCAGACAGCAGCAGCAGCAGACTACACCTGATCAGACGAGCACTGTGCAGAGAGAACAAGCTATGAGGCTAGGACTTTGTTTTGTATGCAGACAGTTGGGACATGTAGCCAGGAGCTGTCCTACTAGGGCACCAGCCTAAGCTCAGCAGTAGCCAGTGCAAGGACAGATTAGCCGCCCACAACAGAGGCAACAAACACGTTCTCAGATGAGGTACAGAGATCAGGTCAGACTGTATGCAACAGACACACAGACAGCTCCCACTCCTGCTGTGGAAGGTACATTTTTGTTGTTTGGTGTTGCTGTACATGTGTTGTTTGATTCTGGAGCCACAAGATCTTTTATTTCTGAGGAGTTAGTAAACAGATTGAGATTGGTAACAAGCCCATTGGTTATACCACTAGATGTGATCACACCGATAGGCGAGACAGTGAGTTCGGGGAAGTTTTGCGGAATTGAACTCAGATTTGGAGATTAGATGATTGCAATTGATCTTTGTTTACTCCATTTTGGTGGCTATGACGTGATATTGGGAATGGATTGGTTGACCCAATATCAGGCACAGATAGATTGCCAGAAGAGGCGAGCCACCGTAAGGTTTCCATCTGGGGAGATATTGAGGATAGATGGGGATATGCAAAGGTTGCCTAGGAACCCGACGCTAGCATTATTATATTCTATTAAGCAAAAGGAGGACTTCAGGTAGTTGCTTGATGAGGATGCGGAAGGAACCACCGATATTTAGAGGATTCCTATGGTACGAGAATACATAGAGGTGTTTCCAGAGGAGCTACCTGGGCTTCCATCGCATAGGTAGGTAGAGTTAAAGATTGAGTTGCATCCTGGCACCAACCCCATTGCTATTCCACCATATAGAATGGCACCCGTGGAGTTGGTTGAGCTAAAGACACAGTTTGATGAGCTTCTGGCAAAAGGGATTCATCAGACAGAGTAAGTCACCATGTGGAGCTCTGGTACTGTTCGTAAGGAAGAAAGATGGATCCATGAGACTGTGTATAGACTACCGGAAGTTGAATCATGTCACTATTAAGAATAAATACCCACTGCCTAGGATTGATGTCATCTTTGATCAGCTCAGTGGAGCACAGTACTTTTCTAAGATAGATCTGAGGTCAGGGTATCATCAGCTACGGATTCGAGAGTCAAATATACAGAAGACAACTTTCAGGACACGGTATAGCCATTTCGAGTTCACAGTCATGCCATTCTGTAACACCCCAACCCCCATGTTTCTTTGATTTGAGTGTTGGACCTAACCACCGTTCTTTTTGACAGTGGACTTAACCAATATGTGGGTTGGGTCCATGCTACTTTAC
>JAJIYU010019814.1:0-10703 GCA_030144865.1 Tinospora cordifolia | reverse complement strand
GTGTCTTAGGCTAGAATTAGAAAGTCAATCATTAGGTGATTGACAAGAATTAGAAACCCTAATTGTGTATTGTTTCACAATGAGTCAAATTGAAATTTTGATTACCCTACCTTCTATTTTCAAATTGAAAAATGTTTTTAGAAAGTTTTTTCAAAAAGAAAATAAATATTTTTTGAAATGTTTTGCTTGGATACAAAGACTACAAGTTGAGCTGATAGTGGGTAAGCCTTGTCCCGAGTAAAGTTAAACATTGAAAGGGAGGTGGGTTATCCCACCCTAGAAAGCAAGGTTGCTAAGTAGACTTCGGTTTCGTCGTCTAATCTGGAGGTTGTCCCACCAGCTTGTACGAATAGTCTGAGTTGAAGAACACCTCTACTTTCTATAGAAGAAAATTAGAATGTTGGAAAACTAGGGCAAAAAATTTGAAGATGCAAAGGTGGTATCCTAACTAGACAAAGATTATGAGTCAACTAGACCAAATCATTGGTCCAGATAATAGACCTTAGATAGAAACAGGTGTAGCCATGAGTGGCACAGTGGATCAAAAACATAAATATCTAGGACATGACTAGAAACAAACATCGTGTGTAAACATAAAATTGTTTGATCAGGACACGAGACCGAGAAGCTTCTATATCTTTCGGTTTCTATGTAGTATGGGATGCATAGGAATTCGAGGGTATAGAGGAAGCTTGGACTCGGAGAATGATGGGCCATATATGGTGAATGATAGGTAGCTATGGAAGAACAAGTTTCTCTATACTCAATGGGATGGGGTAGTTGAGTATAGTGGGCTCGGGAACCATAGTTATTGAGTAGTTCATGAAATTGTTTGGGTGTGATCCTGTTCTGGGTGAAAACCTAAGTGGAAGGGGTAGAGTGGGATGATACACTTGAACTTGAAAGCTTAGGTGGAAGCTTGGAACTTTGTTATGCTAGCTTGACTGTATGATTGTTTGAATTTGAAGAGCATGTTGAATGTTTACTTACTTTGAAACCAAATCCTGTACCCATGCAGGAAAAAAACCTAAAAAAAAAACCTTTAAGTCACTAAATGAATCGAGAACCTAGAAACATGAACCTAGAGTCATCATAGTACGAATGTTTGCCGAATACTGATGATCTACTCGATTTATAACAAATGGATAGAATAAGAAGACACGCTACCCGATCGACCATTTCGCATGAACTCGAGCAAGGAGAACAAGGGCTGCCAGCTGGAATTGAGGCCAGGCTGGAGGCAATGATGATTGAGATGTCTCAGCAGGTACTAGACCAACTGATGAGGGCTTTACCACAAATGATCCCTTAGGCGGCACCACAGCCTTAGGTACCTGAACCTATTCTGGTTCCACCACCAGCATCGGTATTGCAAGGACGTCAGAGGAACCAAGAGGAGCAGGAGGATGCAAAACAGACAAAGCTCCTGATTGACCTACAAAAACTTAACCCTCCATCTTTTGATGGTACCAAGACCTGCATCTAGGCCGACCACTGGAACCAAGAGATGGAAGAACTGTTAAATGTATTGAAGGTGACAGGCCCACGATGAGTTTGCACACACCATTTCAAGGGACCAGCTTGAAGATGGTGGAGAATGATGCAGTTGGACCCCAATACTAACACTGAAGCAATAAACTGGGAGAAGTTCAAAGAGCGCTTCTACGAAAAGTTTTTCCCTGAAGCAATCCTTCGAAAGCTTTAGGATGACTTTGTCAAGCTCAATCAAAGAGACGTGACTGTGATAGAGTATGAGAGGAAGTTCATAGAGTTAGCCAAGTTCTCTCCAGATATGATTAGGGGAAAAAAATGAAGGTTATTAGGTTTGCACAGGGTCTCAAGATTGAGATCTGGAAGGTGCTTATGGCATTGGACCTCCGAACCTACAAGGAGGTAGTTGAATGGGCTCTGATTTTAGAACAAGAACTCAACCGGGAACAAAGGTTGAGGGAACAAATAAGTGGCCCGAGAACGAGAAGGACCAACAAGGGGCCCACAAGAAAAACAAGAATGGTAAGGCCCCATAGAGACAAGGGTAGAATAACGAAAAGGCTAGGGGGTAAGCAAAGAGGTTGAGGTTGTGTTACCTATGCAGACAAAGGGGCGATCTTGCTAAAGACTGCCCAACTGCACCAGCCCAAGCTCCCCAGTAGTAGCAACCATAGAATGCTCTGGGAGGAGGTTGTCCTCAAGCCAGACCTCAAAACCACAATGCCAATCAGGGGCAGAACCAGGGCCATGGTCAGAACCAAGCCAGAGTGTTTGCGGTTGAGGCTTAGGCAGACCAGGTCCCTACAGTAGAAGGTATGTTCTTATTGTTTAATGTTGTTGTAAGATTTTTGTTTGATTCGGGTGCCTCAAAATCCTTTATTTCTAAATAACTAGTTGATAGGTTACAACTTGTAATAAAATCGTTGCCTGTAACTTTGAATGCGTCCACACCAATAGGGACCGTTGTGACTTCAAAAAAAATATGTAGTTGTGATCTAAGGTTTAGGAACAAACTTTTAATAGTTGACTTATGCACCCTACCTTTTTAAGAGACGAGTAACCATAACCCTACCTTCTGGAGAAACCTTTAAAATCAATGGGGATATTGAAAAACTATTGAGGAGTCCAACCCTAGCCTTGTTGAACTGTCTGAAGTAGACGAATGAGTTCAATGAACTCACTAAAGAAAAGCCAATTAACCTGAATAGAATATAAGAACTAGTCGTGGTTAGTGAGTAGGAGGATGTGATCCCAGATGAGTTACCCGGACTACCACCAGCCAGGGAGTTAGAGTTCAAGATTGAACTTTATCCTAGAACCAACCCTATAGCCATACCTCCGTAAAGAATGGCACCAGTAGAACTGGTTAAGTTAAGGGCTCAACTAGACGAGATTAGGGAGAAAGGGTTCATTATGCCAAGTGAATCACCCTAGGAAGCCCCAATATTGTTCATAAAAAAGAAAGATGGTTCCATGAAACTAGGTGTCGATTATCGAAAGTTGAACCAAGCGACAGTAAAGAATATGTATCCTTTGCCAAGGATTGATGATCTATTCGATCAATTACGATGAACTACTCATTTCTCTAAGATTGATCTTAGATTAGGCAATCATTAGTTGAGGATTAGGGAGTCGGATATCAACAAGACAACCTTCAGAACTAGATATGGACACTTTGAGTTCATTGTTATACCCTTTGATTTAACCAATGCCCTGGTGGCTTTGATGGATTTGATGAATCTAGTGTTCAAACAAGACCTTGACCAATTTGTGGTGGTATTCGTGGATGACATCCTGATCCACTCCAAGTCTGAGGCTGAACATCTAGAACACTTAAGGATCATGTTGGAAACCCTCAGAAGAAACGAGCTATATGCTAAGTATAGTAAGTGCAAATTCAGGAGGAAGACGGTCAAGTTTTTGGGTCATGTTGTATTAGCAGAAGGCATTGCTATAGACCCAAAAAAGGTAAAAGTTGTCATAAACTAGAAGCAGCCTAAGACTGTGATGGAAATCAGAAGCTTCTTGAGATTGGCTGGCTACCACAGAAGGTTCATTGAAGACTTCTCCAAGTTGGCAGGACCTATGACCAAGTTGACTAGAAAAGAAGTTAAGTTCGAATGGAATGAGGACTGTGAACAAACATTCCAGGAACTGAACAGGATATGAGATTGACTACGACCCCTATGTTAGCCACTCCAACTCCTGGTGTCACTTATACCCTTTATACTGATGCCTCACTAAGTGGACTAGGCGCAGTCTTAATGTAGGAAAAACAAGCTATCACTTATGCTTCGAGACAATTGAAGGTCCATGAGAAGAATTATCCTACACATGACCTAGAATTAGCAGCCATAGTGTTCGCCTTGAAGATATGGAGACATTACCTTTATGGTGAAAAGTTTGACCTATTTTCAGATCACAAGAGTCTGAAATATATCTACACACAGAAGGAGTTAAACCTTAGGCAACGAAGATGGATGGAGTTTCTTAAAGATTATGACTTCCAATTACACTAACATCCAGGGAAGGCCAACATAGTGGTCGATGGCTTGAGTAGAAAGGTCCACAAACACGAAGAGGAAAAAGGCTAGATGTACCAGCTAGTTGAGGACTTTAGGCTGGGAATGACCCTTAATGAGAAGGAAGCCTACCTCTACAACATGTCTTGCCAACCAGACCTTATACAATAGATTAGGGAGGAACATAGGCAAGACAAGTGACTTACTAGACTGATGGAAGGTGTTAAACACGTTAAGCATCTTGACTTCAGGATAGACGCCGAAAATACTCTACGACTCGGGGAGAGGATTTATGTACCTCAGAATGGGCAAAGTAAGAAAGTCATCATGGATGAAGCTCATCAAACCAAATATACGATGCATATAGGAGGAGACAAGATTTACCAAAACCTTAGAAAGACTTACTAGTGGAAAGGGATGAAGAAAGATGTAGCTAAGCATGTCTTCAAGTGCTTAACTTGCCAACAAGTTAAAGCGTAACATCAAAAATCCTCTGGAATGTTACAACCACTCCCTATCCCTGAATGAAAGTGGGATAACTGACATGGAATTCATCCGTGGTTTGCCAGGAACCAGAAGGGAGAAGACACTGTTTGGGTTATCATGGATTGTCTCACCAAATTGGCTCACTTCTTGCCAATCAGATCCATAAACCAAGTCAGTAAGTTGGGAGAACTCTACGTTAAGGAAATAGTGAGACTTCATGGCGTGCTTAAATCAATTGTGTCTGATAGAGGCTCTCGCTTCACTTCATAGTTTTGGCAAAGTCTACAGAAGGAGTTAGGCACAAAGCTCACCATGAGTACGACATTTCATCCTTAGACTGATGAACAATCTGAGAGAGTTATCTAGATTTTAGAAGATATGCTGAGGTCTTGCATCCTAGACTTCAAGGGGAACTGGAGCAAGTACCTACACCTGGCGGAGTTTGCCTATAACAATAGTTATTAGGCAAACATTAAGATGGCTCCATTCGAGGCTCTTTATCGAAAACCTTGTAGATTGCCTACCTGTTGGGCAGAACTCGAAGATCACGTGTTAATCGGTCCAGACTTGGTAGAAGAAATGAACAAACAAGTTAAGTTGATACAAAAAAGACTGATCATAACACAGAGTCATCAGAAGAGCTACGTTGACAAGAGGAGAAAACCACTAGAGTTCCAAGTTGGGGATAAAGTGTTCCTAAGAGTCAATCCTCAAAAGGGCATCAAGAGTTTTAGATTCAAAGGGAAGTTGTCTCCTAGGTTTGTTGGACCCTTTGAAATACTTCGACGGATTAGGGAATGCACTTAGGAGTTGGACCTACCAAACCAGATGACTTCAGCTTATAATGTATTCCATGTATCCATGTTGGGAAAGTACGAACTTGACCCCTCTCACATCATCCATTGGGAAGAAACAACTATCCAAGATGATGCTACTTATGAGGAAACATCAGTCAAAATCCTCAACTACAAGGTACAAAGTCTAAGAACAAAGGACATTCCATTGGTGAAAGTCTTGGGGAAACATCACGGGGTGGAAGAAGCCACCTAGGAGCTAGAAAGTGAAATAAAGACAGTATCCACACCTTTTCAATATAAATCCTTAACTATGTGCAAATTTCGAGAACAAAATTTTTGTGAGGGTAAGTTGTAATACCCTGAAAACTCTTTACCAAATGAAACAAAACTCAAGGTCTATTCAGTGAAATTTCGGTGCAAAATGCAACCGAACTCGTTTCAGGGCTAAATTTGGTAGGTTCTAAAACTCTCATGTAGTGACCTTTAAGAATCCAAAGTCACCTAAATTGAAGCAAAGTGATTTGAACTGGCCAACTGATCCACATATCCAAAAATTAGCTAAATTGGTCAAGATTAGGGCTCTCATTTTGTCAAAACACCTTCAGGGGTTTAAATTAGGAAAGAAATGGAATTTAGGGTACTTCAAGGATTCAAAATGATCCAAAATTCCGTGGGATGGCATAAACTAACAAGACACACGACATATCCAAAAATTGACACAATTGGCCAAGATTCGGGTAAAGTACCTTTAGTGGGCTCTAAATAAGACAGGTTTCTAAGAAAAAAATGTTGGGCCAAACTATACCTTAAAATTTGTGTCTTGATCACGTGGTCTCAAAACTATAGGTTATACACGTAAAATTCCTAGTGGTTAGGGAGAAATTAAATTTTATTAAATTTATGTGAACTCATGAAGACATGGCCACTTAAAGCATGTGCAAGTCACATGGGTAGAAAACACCATGATCAGGTGCACCCTACCCTACTCAACCACCATGGGACGTCTTCCCTTATTTGATTTCATAAATCGTGATCCAATGTACCACACAAGTGATTCAGTATATCACCCATATGGGACGTCCCACATAGGATTCAAAAATCCATGAAGATTGATTCCATGCACCAAGCTAGTGAGCATGTGCTCCATGCCCCACCTAAGCAAAATCAGTCCATCCATGCACGTGTGTATGAACACATGTGAATTAATCTAATTAGAAAGATTTGAAATCTGAATTGATGCTCATAAAACCCTAGCCGTCCCACATTCACAAGAGAGAATAAAAAATGGAAACTTTCCTCTCCTATTTTGGCGCCTAAATTGAGTGATTCCCACATATGGGACACCACCCTTGGGTTTAAACCAAATTGGAGAGTTTCTTGAAGCTTAGATATGAATATTAGACTATGTTATGGTGTCCCCTCAAGACTGATAGCATACTCACCATGCTCAACATCCAAAGAAGAAAATTTCCATTATATACTAAGAGTGATGCCAAACAAAGGAAATGGACAAAGGAAAGATTCTTACTCACATGTACTTGTCAAACTAGACTAGAAACTTGCTATGCTCACTAGATCACGTCCCAACTGATATTAGCATTATTCTAAGTCTGAAAATATTCTTTGATATTAATTAAGAAATTTAATAGAGAATCAAATCATGACTCATAAGAAAATTGGCGAGGTTAGCGATCTTTGTGCACACTTACCATGTCCCTCTTTTAGAGTTTGGAAACTTGCACTAAAGTTAAAAGCTGCCCATGCTACCAAAGCTACCCTAGGACGTCCCCCTTGGCCTTGGACAAAACTATAAATACTCGCCTAAGTTGCACACAATCCTTCATTCAAAGAACAAGAGAGATTCCTTACAATAGTGCTCTCGAACTTCTTCTTCTTCTTCTTCTTCTTGTTTTCATTTGTGCAAAAGCAAGAGACTTTTAGTTTCAGCATTTAGTGATTAGTAGAGAATTGTTTTGCTAAGATTCGTAAGTGCCAAAGCGAATGGAACCTCTGTTGGAATTAGGGGAAGACATCTCATCTAAGGTGGAAATTGCTTTCTTAAACACTCTTTTCATATTTGAGCCATTAGCATGTTCTTTCTTGTGTGACCTTTTTTGTGTTTTTCTAAAAATTATGAGGCATGTTTTGACTTCTATATTTCAGTATTTGGGTATGTTTCAGTTTTGATGAATATTCAAGATCATGCATTTATGATGTTCATTTAATGTTAGTATCATATTTAGGAGTTATTCTAAAGTTTGGTGCATGATATCGAATGGTGAGTAAATTGTTTTAGAAATTTATTAAATTCTGAAATTTATTTTCATCTTGTTCTTATATTCTAAAATTTTATTTATATTTCATGAATGTGGTATTTAAGATGAGAAGATGGTGATACAAACCACGTACCGTCATATTAGACACATGGTTACTATCGATGTTCTCTTCTTATGATTAGTTCATAAGGTTTGTAATACCTAAGTGATTGGTTGGTGGGTTAGAGTCCCTAAGTCCAAAGTCCAATGAAAATGGCTAAGAAATGTCATATTTCACTCTAAGGAGGCACTTCGTTGAAAACATCAAGGGTTGAAAAACTCTTTTGGTCTAAGTTACAATTTTACACAATCTTGATGCTTGGAACGCCTAATTCTTGAAAGTGTTTGAATTATGGACGTGTTAGTGATTTGAATATGAAAATGGTTGTTTAAGATCCACTGAGCTTAGTGCTTACCCTTCCTTTAACATTTTTCAGGAAATTGAATATGCAAGGACTTGGGGCATCTCTTTTGAATTTATTTGAAAATTTCTGTGTAGGACATGTTTGCCCAGTTTTGTTATAAATTCTGCTGTAATTATTTTTAATTAAAAGTTATGTACTTTTCTCTTAATGAATTAATAGATACTAGAATTTTCTTTTATCTCTTATTATGTGGCCTTATTTAGTTTTTATATCAAGGCATGGGATATTGGGAATAGAAAGTCAAGTGTGCATCACTTGTAAAGTAACACTAGACCCGGCTTGCCTTGTGGTTAAGTCCATTATTTCAACAACTGTTTTAACAGTAGTTAAGTCCAAGCACTCATAGTGAAATCAATAGGGGTTGGGGTGTTACAGAGGTATAATGTTCATCCAAGCACCAATAAGATATATCAGGATGCTCGACGTATTTATCGGTGGCTAGGGATGAAAGAGATATTACAGCCTTGGTGCATAGATGTGACACATGTCAGTAGATTAAGGCTAAGCACCAGAGACCCGATGGTTTATTATAGCCATTAGATGTTCCTGAGTAACGAGAACACATTACCATGGACTTTGTGATGGGGTTATCCCAAACTCAACAGAGACATGATACTATTTGGGTCATTGTGGACAGACTAATTAAGTTTGCTCCTTTCCTCCTGATTCATACCCAAGATTCGATTGAGAGGCTGAGTTAATTGTATATCCATGAGATCGTGAGATTACATGGGGTCCTAGTGTCCATTGTATCTGATAGAGATGTTCGGTTACTGTCCCATTTTTGGCGGAGCTTGAGAATTAGTTGCGAACTAGAGTAAACTTGAACACAACCTTCCATCCACATATTGATGGTCAGTTTGAGAGAGTGATCCAAATTTTGGAGGATATGCTCTATGCATGTGTCCTTGATTTTGGTGGTATCTGGGAGGATCATTTGGCATTTTGTGAGTTTGTATATAATAACAACTACCATGTGAGTATCGGCATGGCACCATTTGAGACACTATATGGTCAACCTTGCTGATGGCCAGCTTGTTGGGCCAAAGTTGGTGACATAGTAGTTTTGGGCCCTACTTTTGTACGGGAGCAAAATGAAAAAATTCAGCATATCCGTCAGAACATGAAGGCAGCTCAGGATTAACAGAAGAGTTATGTGGATAATCGGAGGAAGATCCTTCAGTTTAATGTTGGCGATCATGTACTCCTTCAAATTTTCCTCAAAAGGGGCAGACTCAGTTTAATATTTTAGGAAAACTCACTTTGAGATATATTGAACCTTTCGAGATTCTCGAGAGAATAGGCCTTGTGGCGTACCAATTAGCATTATCACCTCAGTTAGCGGGAGTACACAACGTATTTTATGTGTCGATGTTGAGGAAGTACTACCCCAATCTCTCGCACGTGATTGACTGAAGACATATTGAGTTGCAAGAGAATTGTACATACGATGAGGCTTCTGTAGCTATCATTGATCAAGCCATAAAGAAATTGTGCAACAAAGAGATATCGATGGTACATGTTTCATGGTGCTGAGTAGGACACCTGGCCCAGCATTTTTTCCTTGGATGATACATGTTTCCTTGATCTTTTATTGCACCATTGCACCTATTCTTGGATGGTACATTTTTCCTTGATGCTACATGTTTCCTTGACGGTGCTCTATTGCACCTATTCTTGGATGGTACATGTTTCCTTGATCTTTTATTATCTTAGTAAATTTTGAGGACAAAATTTATTCTAAGGAGAAGAGACTGTAACGACCTGTATTTTGGACATTAAGTCGATGGGTTCGACATATATTTGCATGTATAAATTAATAAATTATAAATAAAAATACATGATTTTATAGTAATTATATAAATTAATAAATTATTTTAAATAATAATAATAATAATTGAGGTATAAAAATAAAATAAATAATACAATGCATTAATTAATGAGATAATAAATATAAATGAAATGCACACATACATACATACATACATATATATATATATATATATATGTGTGTGTGTGTGTGTGTGTGTGTGTGTGTGTGTGTGTGTGTGTGTGTGTGTGTGTGTCATAATAAAAGAGCTATTTTGGTAGGAAAAAAAAAGATGAATAAATGAATGAAATTGATTTTTATATCTTGAAATGACCTAAGTAAGTGCCCTATATATTTATATACATATAATGATCTATAATAGACAAAGGAGGCAAATTTTTGGGGAGTTGATTTTGTTAGAAAAAATAATAATAAGGGATAATATAGATGAGGTGCAGAGATAAAGATAAAAGAGGAGTCAAAGCTTTAATTTTTGGTGGGCCACCTCTAATCAAAGCTATATAAAAAGGTTCATTTTCCACCTTTCCTCTCATCTTTCATTCTCTCCTCATTTCATTCCTACGAGAAGAAAAAAAAAGATAGAAGAGAGGAGACGGTAAAAGAGAGCAAACGAGAAAAGAGAAGAAAAGGACAAAAAATATGGAAGAAAAAGCTGTCATTTTCTTGAAGATCTGTCACTTAGAGTAAATTATTTTCACCTCTTTTCAATTTAGAATTGTTATGAAAGTTATAAATTACAGTTTTATTAATATAGTTTTTAATAGAAGTGTTAATCTATTGTATGACTTAAAACTAGGGTGTATTTTCACTACGAATAAAACTACATAATATATATA